>JAQMYF010000013.1:6173172-6204570 GCA_030014195.1 Neosilurus mollespiculum | reverse complement strand
TATATATATATATATATATATGTGTGTGTGTGTGTGTGTGTGTGTGTGTGTGTGTGTGTGTGTGTGTGTGTGTACATGATATGTTTTGTTGTTTTTATGGCAGGTTCTCAGCTTTAATAAGGGGCCGTCCACCTCCAACCTGGTCTCTATCTCATTACACCCAGTGGAAGGAGCGAAACCAGGCTCAGTCATAGGTTCTGTGAGAAATCCAGATGCTCATTCTCTTCCTGAATCGGGTCAGGTCACCTACACGGTAGTAGGCGGTACAGATCGGGACGGAACCTTTGTGCTAGACCGCCAAACGGGGGATGTGTATCTGGCCTGTGAGCTGGACTTTGAGCATGCACCTCGCTATACGCTTCAAATTCAAGTGGACGATTTCTCTACAGTGCTTCCCAGGAGCCATTTTGTCACTTTGGAGATTGATGTGCAGGACAGTAATGATCATTCACCCCAGTTCCCTGAAGATCCTGTCACCATTGTGGTGCCTGAGAACATGGAGCCTGGATCTTCTATCTACACCTTCCAGGCTGTTGACAAGGATGGGAGCAGCCCAAACAGTGAACTGAGCTATTCTGTTATCCAGCAGTGGCCCAGCAGCTCTGACCTTCTGCTACTGGACCCAAGCACAGGTGTTCTAACCCTGGGTCGCACTCTGGACCATGAGAACATCTCTTCCCTTCTTCTGGTAGTCCAAGCCACTGATTCAGCCCCTGATGTGAGTCAACGACGTCATGGAAAGGTCACAGCCCGGATCTTTATCACAGATGTCAATGACAACACCCCTGTGTTTACCTCACCAACTGTGGTCAGCGTCATGGAGGACCAGCCAGTGGGATTTGTCCTCCTGTACGTCATGGCTCAGGACCCAGATCAGGGGGAGAATGGTCGTGTAACATACCGCATACAGGATGGCAATGCTGAGGGCAAGTTCAGCATCAACCCCAGTACTGGTAATACAAGCTAAAATATCTAACCTTACTTTACCCAATAGAAGCGTATTAAACTAGTATCTAAATGCAAAGATAATATGACCAGTGCTAATTTTTAGGATGAATGTTTCTGTGTACCTGGGATAAATTCTTGAATAATTTTGTTAATTTATTAAATTCGAGATTAATTTTTTTTTTTTTGTCTGATCTTCATCAAATTTTTCAGATTATAACAGGGTTTTTTTTTTGGGTCTTTTTGGTGTCAGTTTGGTGCTGGGTCACAAACACTCACTCACTCAATTATTTTCCGAACCACTTAGTCCTATTAGGTTCTCGGGGCGGCTGGATCCCATCTCAGCCAACACTGGGCGAAGGCGAGGTACACCTCAAACAACTCGCCAGACCATCACAGGACCAACACACAACAATTCACACTCACATCCACACCTAGGTTCAGTTTGGAACAAGCATTTTGCCTAAAGCGTATGTCTTTGGTCTGTGGGAGGAAACCAGAATACCTGGAGGAAACCCACGCAAGCACGGGAAGGACTCCTTGCCGAGGCAGACATGCTAACCGCAGGTTGTTACCACTACAGAATGTGAAAACTTCCAAGATTCAAGCCATTCATAAGGCGTTTTATTCATCACAGCATGTGATACTCAGTAAAAATGTTACAATCCATATTAAAGACTCATAATCTGAAGTCCATGCCTACATATGGAAAAAGTCCATGTCCAGGACTTGAGTAGTATATCAGTGGTATAATGTCATGATGCAGAGCAGAGAGCAGTAGACATCATGCCCCACACTGCTGGTAGCTATTTACTGCGTGTTTATTTCCAGACAAACCAACCAACCGACAGACAGAGCGGCGTGTTTCTCTCCTCCAGCAGGCTTTGTTGTGAGCTCCACCAGGCATTGAACTAACAAGTCTGAAGACTTGCACAAATATGGAAACAGTTCAAACATGTGCAGGAGCCTGTATGCCATGTGGGTTCAGACCTTGTTTGCACCGCAATCCCTGTCTTTTTCAAACATTTTTTCCAAATTATAGCATCCTCACTGTCCCTTCTCACGAACTGTATTGCCTGTACCTCAGAGTAATGTGTTTGGGTACATTTAAAGATGGGGAATTCCCCCCCCCCCCCCAGCATTAACCCCAGCATGACTACGAAGGCAGACCCTTTACTCCGTGAGGGATCATCACCGAGTCAGAGAGGTTGAACTGGTAATTCTAACCAGATTACTGGCTCAGGGGAATCTTTGCTGACTGTTAGTGAAAGACTCACATGAAATTAGAACCAGAATCAAAACAGCCTCCAATGCCCCTGGTCGCCTTTGCTGGGCTAAAAGGGTGTGGTAAGTTGTGCAAAAGCGTGAAATAGAGCTCAGATCAATGGTTGTTCGTGCTAAGCTAGCATCTCTGGCGAGGGCAGCCCTAATTTCAGTAGAGCACGGCAGGCAGAGCTGTTGCGTGTCTTGAGCTTGTGTTTGCTCTCTCCCTCCCAGTGCAGAAATGTTCACTGTGGAAAAAAGCTCATAAACTGCGGGCTCTCACACAGGCCAAACAATCCACATTCAGGTAGGGAACGATCAGTGTGAGGAGATGTTTTTTTCTTCCCTTTTTTTCCCCCTTCTTCTTCTCCTTTTTGTCTAGCCATTCTTGAGTTCTTTCATCTCATTTGTGCACCACAAAGAGGCGTTGGCTCACCATGTGTGCTCTTAACTTTATGAATGTGGCAGGGAGAATCGCATGCAAGCCGCTAACTACGTGCGGGAACATGTAAACAGGGATCAGCGTTAAGCTCTGGGTTAAAGTGGCAGAAAACAATGCTATCAACTAATGATGGCAGAAAGTAATCTTATTAAGGTACTTACATAAGCTGTTAAGTTGTTGTGCATTGAGAAACTCTCAGCATGCTTCCTCTCTCCTGCAGGGTCTCTCTCTATCCTGAAACCCATTAACTGTGAGGAGCAGGCCCAGTTTAATCTGACCGTAGTAGCTGAGGATCATGGCGTCCCCCGGCTGTCCAGTACTCAGCAGCTGATGGTGCAGGTGATTGATGTGAATGATGAAATGCCTGTTTTTGAAGAAAGTGAATATGAGGCCTTCGTCACTGAAAACCAGCCAGCAGGAACCACTGTGTTGATAGTGTCAGCTTCTGATTTGGACCAAGGTAGGATGTAACCCAGTAACTCGCTGGAATTTTTAAAAACTCTTTAATAACCTGGTTTATTTAATGCATTTCATTTTATTGAATGTATTTTACTTATTTAATAGTTCTTTTTATTATTATTTTTATCCACTTCTCTGAAAATATTTAAAGAAACATTGGATTAAACAAAGTAAAGAAATTTCTCTCCCTTTTTTTATTTTTAAGAAGAATCTTTTTTTCAATGTTGTTTTTATTTTACTCAGTTTAATGGTTCATTTATTCTTTGACCAAAGCAATAATGGATTAAGGTGACACAGTGGTGTAGTGGTTAGCACGTCCGCTTTACAGCAAGAAGGTCCTGTGTTCACATAACAGGTGTTTCTGTGGAATTTGCATGTTCTCCCCGTGCTTGCGTGGGCCTCCTCCGGGTACTTTGGTTTCATCCCACAGTTCAAGAACATGCACATCAGGCTAACTGACTGTTCCAGATTGCCCCCAGGTGTGAGTGTGAGTGTGAATGGCTGTGTGTCGGCCCTGAAATGGACAGGCGAGCTGTTCAGAGTGTACCCCGCCTTCGCCCCAATTGTCTGTGATCCAGTTTAACAGCTTGGCAAATAAGTGTATGGATAAATGAATCATTTCATCTATTTTTTCTTATTTTCATGTAATGGTTCATATTAATATATTTTTAATTAAATTATATGCATATGGAACAAACAGTGTAAAGAGATATTTTAGTTGGAATTTTGTTAATATTTTTATACAGATTTATAATAAGTGCTTTAATTCTTGTTCTGTGTTGACTTAAACCACCTTATCTGCTCAGCTGCTGTCAATTTAACCTTCTCTGCACGATGGAGGTCTGTCGTACTCCTGTCAAGTATGGGGCAAGCGTTTTTGTTTATTAGCGTCATTTTCCTCTCACATATTTTGTCATGCTTGCTTGAGCTACACATGTGAATACCAGCGGCTGGTTTTAATTGCTGGTAATGGATTTGGCGGAGTTAGGGCTGCATTCTCCAGGCCTTACTCAGGAGCGAATAAAACAGAAGGATTATAAACTCACTCCCCAGGAGCGATTAGGGCAGAAAACAGGTGATGCTATGCCAGAGTGTTTGCCTTTAGCACGCAACTTGGCATGAGAAAAACCAAAGGGAAAGCCAGTAAAGCTGACTGCTAATACAGCAATATAAACAACAAATAAAAAACAAATAAAAAAATGATCCAGCACAGCGCTCACATTTACCCGTTTCGTGACAAACTACAATTGTGGCGTCTGACCTAAGATCAATGTTTAGAAGCATGAATAAAGTTTAAAGAGACAGGTTTAAGTCTGTTTATAACACAGATACAATTTTGTAGATTACATTACTTTTTTTTTTTTTTTACTTTTTTTTTCCCCTTTTTTATTCCTGACATGAATTTATGTGTACCTTTTCTATTTGCTATTTAATTGAAAGCATATCCTTATTTTTTTCAATTATTTTATATTTTATGTGGTTTTATTATTATTATTAATTATTATTATTATTATTATTATTATTATTATTATTATAATGCATGGTGGTGCAGTGGTTAGCACGTCTGTCTCACAGCAGGAAGGCCTGGGTTCGATTTCTGGCCTCAGGCATTTCTGTGTGGAGTTTGCATGGTCTCCCCATGCTTGTGTGGGTTTCCTCTGGGTACTCAGGTTTCCTCCCAGAGTCCAAAAACCTTCACAGTAGGCTAAATGGCTGTTCCAAATCGCCCCTAGGTGTGAGTGTAAATGTGTTGGCCCTGCGATGGACTATCCAGCGTGTACCACACCTTCGCGCAGAGTCGGCTGAGATAGGCACCAGCCTCCCTGCGACCCTAAATAGAAATTAAGCAGCTTAGAAAATAAATAAATTAATTTATTGATATTATATATTGCTATGTGGAGTTAGTGGTGGGCTCATGAACGCGAAGACCACTGGGTAAGGTCTTAACCACCATGTGCCTCTGTTCACCCAGCAGTATTAATGGGTACCAGTAAAAATGCTGGGAAGTTAACCTGCCATGAACTCGTATCCCATCCAGGGAGAGTTGTATGAATTAATGATAATAATAATATTGATGTTTACAATTATTATAATGATTATAATTATTATTATTACAGGGAGTAATGGCATAGTGACATACGGAGGACTGCAAGATAATGTTTTCACCATCCATCCAGTGACAGGTGTTATTTCAACCACCAGATCACTGGACAGGGAATCCAAGGAGGACTACGTCGTGACAGGTACTGTAAGCAAGTTGCTTGTTTACGGCATTATAGCAAGCAAAAAATCTGGCTCTTCTTTCAGCAGTTGCCAAGCGGGCATGTAATTGCTTAATTCATGACTGAAAATGTGTTCAGTTATGCCAATTTAATGTCATAACACAGCTGCTGCAGGAAACGAGCAGGAAATTCTTTCGAATGATGAAGCAAAAAAAACCCCTCTTCATGTTAATCTTTTGTTTTAAACAGTTTATGCCAAAGACAGCGGTTTTCCGTCGAACTTTGCCAAGGCCACAGTGCGTATCACGGTGCTGGATGAGAATGACAACAGGCCTGCTTTTGGCAGAGTGTATTACAGCCTTGAAGTGCCAGAAAACCAAGAACCGGTGACTCTGTTCACTCTGAGAGCAACGGACCTGGACTCAGGAGACAGTGGGGTTGTGCAGTATAAAATCACAGGTAAGAGCAGCTGCATGAATTCTTTGTCAGTATGTTTACAAGTGCTTTTTTTTCATCTGTTATGTTTATGTGTCTTCTAATTTTGGCCTATGAAAGTGATTGTGTGGTATGTGGAATAATAAACTCAGTGTTTGAAGCGGTTGTCACTAATTCTGTAACGTATTCTAGGAAGTTCTCAGCAACCCACTTAATCTGTGGAAATACTTTTAACAATCTCATACACAATAGCCATCACTCACTCATTTGCCGAACCGCTTAATCCTATTAGGGTTTCAGGGAGGCTGGGCCTGTCTCAGCCAACATTGGTCGAGGGCAGAGTACATTCTGACCAGCTTGCCAAACCATCACAGGGCAATACACACAGCCTTTCACACTCACATCCACACCTACGGGCAATTTAGAATCCCAAATTAGCCTAATGTGCATGTTTTTGGACTGAGGGAGGAAACCGGAGTACCCGGAGGAAACCCACGCAAGCATGGGGAGAACATATAAACTCCACATAGAAATGCCCGAGCATGGGACTCAAACCATGGACCTTCTTAGCTAACCACTATACCATCGTAACGTTTATTTGTATGCAGTACATACAGTACATGTTACAACACATTTTATAGTATGTACATTATATTTCATTCTAAAACATAATTTAGCATATATAGTACTTCTCGTACCAAGAACACCCTTGGTAAAATATACCTTAAACCTGCATCATAAGATACATATAAATAGCCCTACCATAAGCATGAAATAAACATTCTGTCATTATAGATAGATAGAGAGATAAAATGAAAGAATTAATCCTTTTTTCTTTTTTTGTATCCGACTTATTAAATAGTATTATATAATAATAATAATAATAATAATAATAATAATAATAATGATGATGATAATAATGATAATAATAATAATAATAATAATAATAATAATAATAATGTATAAATAAATAAATAAAAACAATTATGTTTAAGTTTAATTGGTAAAATAATTGGTAGAAGGGGTTTTCCCCTCCTTGTGTAGGGTTCTTGTGTTCTGATCCTAAAGAAAAGGCGTCACAAGTTCAAAGTCTGAGCCGAATTAACAAACCAGTCCAGATGGGTTCCTTTTGTAATAATACTGTCAACATACTATGAAATACTTTATGATTTGCATTGGTTTTATTTATTTTTTAAGATGGGGACCCTTCAGGAGACTTTCACTTGGACAAGAAATCTGGTGTACTGTCCACCTCCAAGGCTTTGGACAGAGAGAAAAAAGCCCGCTACACGCTCACTGTGGAGGCTCAAGACCTGGGCACTCCTTCTCTGAGCAGCACCGCCACACTGGACATCAGCATTCTGGATCTCAATGACAACAGTCCTGTTTTTGCCAGTAGCAGCTATATGGTGGAGATTGACGAGGATGCCCCCGAGGGAACATTCATTCTTGAGGTGACTGCCATTGACAAGGACGAAGGCTCCAATGGCCAAGTAGTCTACTTTCTAAGCCAAGAGTCTAAGGGTATGTTCATTGTGGACCAGCATAACGGTCGTATTGTCACAGCTGCTACACTCGACAGGGAGAAGGTTGCATCTTACAGTTTCCAGGTGTTTGCTGTGGATTCCTCCGCTGGCAATCCTCGCAATTCCTCAGCTCAAGTGACTATTCACATCCTTGACGTCAATGACAATGCACCCTTCTTCATCACAGATCCCCTCATTATTAACGTGTCCAGCAGCAGCTTTGGCAGTCATCGTGTGCTGGCCACCATGAGAGCTGAAGACAAGGATTTTGGGGCTAATGGTTCTGTCTTCTATCGTTTTGCCAACCCTGTCAAAGGCTTCACCATAAACTCATTAACAGGGGACATTCAGGCGACTGAGAAACTTCATGGCCTCACCCAGAACCAGAGGACACTCATCGTACAGGCAATGGACCAAGGCAGCCCTCCACAGTCCTCACTGGGAGTGGTCGTGGTCTATATCCGCGAACAGGGTTACAATGGAATCCGCTTCAGCCGCAACTCCAGGGATGTCAGCTTACAAGAAAATGCAGCTAAAGGTATGATACTTGCACCTGGATAACAGCCAGATTCTGACTACTGGGAGTCTGTTGTGTACCTCGTTTACCATCATGTGGTGCCAGAATGTAATCAGTATCAAACATCAGTTTGGGTCTGATGTTAGTGATTTTGATTATTTAATGTAGTACATTAGGGTCACAATGGTAACATTTGTAAACATCTCACTGTACAAATACACATTCATTTATTCATTTTCTGAACCGCTTAATCCTAATTGGGGTCACGGGAAATCTCAGCCGACTCTGGGCGATGGTGGGTTACACCGTGGACAGCTCGCCAGGCCATCGCAGTATACACATTTACTATAATCCCAATTTAAATCCACAGCAGCTCTTGGAGATGCATGACTTGCATATAACTCCACAATATTGTCCATCTCGCTGTGCTATTTATGCACTGTCTGTTTACGCCCATGCTTAGCAAAGCATAGAAATCCATTCAGATCGGTTGGCAATTTTGTTTAAAACTGTATTCTACAACAGTGTTACACTTGAGCGGCTTATAACTGCAGAGCATAAAGTTTTTTTCACATACATAGGAAAGCAGAATACACAGTGACTCTCTTTGTATATTCATAATTATCCTAGCTTAAGATGTTTTCTTTTATAATGCACCCTTCTCACAAACAAATAAGATGTTATTTTTTAACAGTATGGCTTCTTTCTTGTTGGCACACTGGAACGAATTAAGGCTTCCCCACATCCTTTACTGTGCCGTGGCTTGTGGCCATAGATTTTGGTGGGGCAGGACAGAATAATAATGACACAGCCCCAAACAACTAACTAAGCCTGTAATAGGAAGTTGAGAGTCAGCATATAGTCAGGCAGGGTGGCATAGTGGTTAGCATGTCTGCCTTACAGCACAAAGGTCCTGGGTTTGAGTTCCAGGTTTGCCACTCTGTGCTTGCATGGGTTTCATCCCACAGTCCAAAAACATGCACATTAAGCTGATTGGCTGTTCCAAATTTCCCCTAAGTGTGAATGTGAGTTTGAATGGTTGTGTGTTGTCCTGTGTTGATCTGGCGAGCTGTTCAGGGTGTACCCCACCTTCGCCCATTGTTGGTTGAGAAAGGCCCCTGCCTCCCTAATAACGACCCTAATAGGATTAAGCAGTTTGGCAAATGAGTGAATAAGTAAGACATAGAGTTACGCATCTTAATGTGCATGGCAAACCAGAGGACACTCATTGTCCAGGAAGTGGACCAAATCGGCCCTCCACAGTCCTCACCAGGAGTAGTCATGGTCTACATCTGCGATTTTAAAAAAATGTGATGTTTTCTAAACACAGGTGCAACCAGTTCGTTTCAGTATGACGTACCCAGTCTTTCAAGATCTGTGCAATTCAACGCAGGGTCACAAACAAGCAGATGATATTCAGCTGCGAATGATTTACCAACAGGACAGGGCGCAGCTTGTTGATATCACTCAGATGCATATAAACATAGGTTAGATACACGTTCTCGTGAAACGCCATGGAGACCCAGACTAAGGACAGGCAACGGACAGAGGATATCTCCTCCACGCGGCAAAAATTGTCTCTACGTCAAAGTCAAATAATATGCCATGCTTTTTTTGGTGGTAAATATAGCTGCAATCAGTAGTATATTGCATGACGCAAACTTTAGTAAATAAGTTTGATTTAAATTGATTTTTGATAAGTGCTTTTAAATTAAATATTCTTCTCCCCATATTTTGCACCTTAAGAAGGGAACTTCAAGAAATAAATATGCAACATGGCAAGTTGCATGATTCCCCACCTCTCAGGTGCAATCTCGTCACTGAACCTCCCTGGTAAACACAGACAGTATGTTTTTATTGCTAAAGGGTTTGACCTGGCACACCTCATTAATACATCTGGCCCTAAATCTTGAACCTGGGTTGCCAGATTTCAGCAAACATTCCCAGCCCATCAACATAACTACACAATACATTAATTCAGTTTCTGAAGCGCTTAATCCTAATTAGGGATGCAGGCACCCATCTCAGCCAACTCTGGGTGAGGGCAGAGTACACCCTGGACAGCTCGCCAGGCCATCACAGGGCAGCAACACACTGATGGCTTGACGAAAATCAGCAATGTTTCTTTTACATGCCTCTCACCACAGACAGTGAGAGACATGGCCGGCCTTTGATAACCCAGTTAGCTGTACTGGGGTGACAGCAGTAACAACCCGTAGATAGAGGGGCACCCTACCACCGGGCCACCACTGCCCCCCACACAATACACTGATTTTAAAAAGATGGTGAAACCTTTTTCTTTTTCTCAGACGTTGTGTGGAGAAAAAATGTCACTTAAGTGCAAGTGCATTTCTGATTGATTAACATTATTCATGAAATTCCTGTTCGCTCTCTTAATCTGTGTAATATGTTACAATAGAAAATGTTCTCTACATTATAAATAGAAACACTGTCTTATGTTTTGCTTTTGTTTCAGCTATTAATTAGATTTCTAAATTCTAATTATTTGCCGTAAATCAAGATCTCAGCGGTTGTGGTTTATATTTAAACTAGCTCAATTTGGAATGGAAAGAAAGGGTCAAACGTGGCAACCCTGTCATTAAATGTCTGGTTATCTGCTCCCCTTTCAAGCATAGAAAAGTGCATTTCATGTGCCTGTAGGCACTCGTAGCAAAGTCCGTTTTAGACTATTGAGTATAGTAATAAATGGAGCTAAATTGGGTAGGGATCATGTTGCTCCTTGATGGAGCAACATTTAAAAAGGTAACTAAATCTGTGTTACACACAAGTAGCTTCTTATGAAAATAGCAATTGATTTTAAAAATCATTAGTTACTTCAAGGTAGCAATTTAACTGAATTAAGCCTAGAAGCAGCGTGTAAAGCTCTGTGGGTGGGATGTCCCAGAGTCACATGTCGAAGAGAGAATGGGTGTGTGTGTAGATCATGTGGCACTTGTGAAAAAAATCGTGACCAAGAAACAGAGGGCGAGTAGGGTATGCTGTCCAGCCCTGGTACAGCATTGGTCCGCCCGTTACATGGGACATCCCACAATAAGAATGAGGACCGTATAAATGTATATGATATGTGGCCTAATAGTTTGTGAATGCTCAACCATCACGGCCGAATGTTGTCCTTCAAACTGTTGGCCCAAGGATAGAAGTGCTCAGCTGTATAGAATATATTTGTATGGTTGTATCATTACAATTTTCCTTCAATCAAACTAAATGACCCAAACCAGTTTAGCATAAAAATGCCTCTGGGCACAAGCTGTGTTCTATGAATACATGGTTTGCCAAGGACGCAAAAGACCTCAACCCCACTTTGAGTGAACAGCCTTTGAGTAAATTCTGACTGAGCCCCAGGTCTACACAGTTAATGCTAGCACCTAACCTTAATAATGCTTTTGTGGCTGAATTTGGCAAATTTCCACAGCTGAAATCTAGTGGAAAGTTTTTACCAGACGTGTGCAGAATATTAATAGTAAAAGGGGAGTAAATGTGGTGTGGATTGTTCGAAAAAAGCACCAGGTGTCCACAAAAGTATACAGTATATGATCAACCTCAGCTCAACCCTTCCTCTATGGACTACCTATGCCACTGCTTCCTGCCTTAGTTGTGAATTCGAGAGACATTACTGAAATCACAGTATGTGTTAAACATCCCCCTTTTTACATATTGACAAAGTGTGTATTTAAAATTGAACTAGAAGTGTAATTGTAACTGTTTTGTGGTTTTCATAAGGTACTGCTGTGGTACAGATTCAGGCCCAGTATCCTGATGGCTCCCGGAGTGGCATTACTTACAGTATTTTCAGTGGCAACAAGCTACAGTCTTTCAGCATCAGCTCCACCACAGGTAAGTTTGCAACAAGAAATTCTGAATTGAAATTTGCAGAGCTTGGCATTTTAGAGCATTTCGAATACAACCAACGCAAAGCACCAATATACATAATCTGTACGTTTAGGTGAGATATGGGTGGAGAGCTCCAGAGGACTGGATTTTGAAGAGAACCCTCGACTTCGCTTAGTGATCAAAGCTGAAACTGCGTCCTCCAGCTCCTTTATGGCAGTTAACCTCATCCTACAGGATGTCAATGACAACCTGCCACGCTTCCATCTCCACAATTATGTAGCTTATATTAGGGAGGCCCAGGGATATGATTACCCCATCATTCAGGTACAGTCACTTGCCTCCAGTGTTTTCATACCAGTTGGGTTTTCATAGTGGTGAAAGTGTGAAAATGCGGAGCAGTCTTCTTACCTCTTAATGGACTTTAATGGAATTTGTCATAGAACCGTAAAGTTTCCATCATTCTCATTTCTGTGTTTTCACTACCAGTGATTCAAATACAGTCTCAGCTGTTTTTACCAGCCACACTTGCTTTCCTCATTTTTTTCCCCAACGAAAACGGATTGTTCCAAGCCCAATATTGCTTCCAGTCTCACATTACTTTAGAGCAGCTGTTGTAAATCCGCCTGTGTTTTCATTCCTAATGTGTAATTTCCTCAGGTTCTGGCAGACGACCTTGACCAAGGTCAAAATGGACAGGTGACCTACTCCATCAGGTCATCGTCCATGAGTGGTCTGTTCAAGATTGACTCTCTCACAGGAAGCATCTCGACAGCCGCCATCATGGACAGCGAAATCTGGACCCAAACGAAGTATTAACTCATTTGGTGCTCACATGTTGGTTGCAGCAATGTTTCCCTTTATTACATAATTAATATTGGGGGTTTGTGTGTGTGTGTGTGTGTGTGTGTGTGTGTGTGTCCTCAGACTGGTCATCACAGCCACTGACAGGGGCAGCCCTCGATTAGCAGGCTCTGCCACTCTGACTGTTATCATAGTGGATCAGAACGACAACCGGCCCACTATTCCGGTTCCTCGTGAAGTGCGAGTTCCTGAGAGTGAGTTGACTGCTGGGTGAACTCAGTACCATTGATGTTATCTGTGAAATCTAGCCACTATGGTCTGCATTGGGCAAACAGCCAGGCTAACAGAGCTGAAAGGTCAACTCAATTACAATTACCGCCTCTCCCCCAAAGATCTTGGTGATCATATCCTGTCAGAAGGATGTAGTATCATGTTTTCCTGGGATTGTGAAAATTAAAAGCAAATACATGGACATGACGCCCTAAGGCAGAAAAGCTGTAATAGCCTACTCATGTACACACAGTATTATTGTAAGTGACCTCATTACAAATCAATTTCAGGATCTAAATTTCATTTTGCTTCTTCTAGACACACTGATTGGGACAATGATCACCCAAGTGACAGGGAATGATGTGGACTCCGGTCCCGCCCTTTCTTATACACTGCACCTGGACATGGACTCCCAGGGGAAGTTTGGGATACATCGATATGGAGGAGGAGTCTCCCTAACCGGCCAGCTGGACTACGAAGAGAGGACGTGGTACACTGTGACAGTTCGAACATCTGACTCTTTGCACCAGAGTGAAGCCAATTTGACAATACTGGTGGAAGATGTGAATGATAACTCTCCAGTATTCACACAGGACCTTTACCAGGTGCACTCCACTGAGGAAATGACATAGTTTGATCGTGCATCGGTGGGACAGTGGCGGCGTAGTTAGCACATCTGCCTCACTGCAAAAAGATCCTGGGTTCAAATCCTGGGCCTGGGCATTCCTGTGTGGAGTTTGCATGTTCTTACTCTGCCTGCGTGGGTTTCCTCTGGGTGCTACGGTTTCCTCCCACAGTCCGAAGACATGCACATTAGGCTAATTGGCTGTTCTAAATTGCCCCTTGGCATGTGTGTGAATGGCTGTGTGTGTGTGTTGGCCCTACGATGGTCTGGCAAACTCTTCAGAGTGTACCTCAACTTTGCCCAGTGTCGGCTGAGATAGGCTCCAGTGAGTAAATGAGTTGTGTATCTAAGTCAGAGTCTGTAGAAAAAGGCGTATTTGGTAGCTCTATACCAAACATTCAGTGGTTCTGTTCCTAAACTACTCAAGGCTTCAGGCTACCCAGTTTTCACGTTGCATATTTTTCGCTTTCCAGAGGAACCCCAATCAAACTCATGCATGTGCCCCAATCAGACTTAACTCCAGTCAAACACGTCCTGTTATAGATGTTTTATTTCATTTTCAGGATCACTTTATTCTTTATCAGGGCTGCAGGGAGGCTAGAGCCCTTCCCAGCTGACTATGGGCAAAGACAGGGTACACCCTGAACCTCTCGACACACCATCACAGGGCCAACACACACAAAACCAATTACACACACATTCACACCTATGGGCAATCAGAAATATGCACTGTGCATATCTTTGGACTGTGGGAGGAAACCGGTCACCCTGGAAGAAACCCATGCAGGCACCAGGAGAGCAGGTAAGCTCTACACAGAAATGATCCTGCCGGCACAAGACTCGAACACAGGACCTTCTTGCTGAGAGGTGGAAGTGCTAACCACTATGCCACTATGCTTCCCCTCATACAGATGCATAAATTGTTTTTGGTAATGTAGTTTTTGACAGCCAGGATTAAATCTGTTTGTATTTTTTCTCAGGTGACACTTGCTGAGCATTCTCCAGCTGGCAGTTCAGTTATCACTGTAACTGCCACCGACCAAGATTCAGGAGAGAATGGCAAGGTCACATACAGAGTTGTATCAACAAAAGACTTATTCTACATTGACCCAAGTAATGGTAAGTGTCGAATAAATACAGTGTGTCTTCAAAAACACAAAATAAATTGTGTCTTTGCTTATGGCCTTGATATTTCTTTGATTCGGGTGCTAGTTCAAAACATATATATATATATTTTTTTTTCACATAGGAACTCTCTTCATCAAACAGAGCACTGAGATTAATTCTGAGCGTCCATCCTTCCTCGTGGTAATTGAGGCTTGTGATGGTGGTAATCCATCACTGACTGGTCTTACCACAGTACAAGTCCATATGTCAGATGTCAACGATAATGCCCCTGTGTTCCACCAACCTGAGTACAGAGCTGCAGTATCAGAAGATGAGCCCCCAGGAGCCACCATCCTCACACTAGAGGCTGTGGATGGAGACTTGTCTAGGGACAACTGTGGATTTGATTTTGCCATCGCCAGTGGAAACACTGGTAATGCATTTCAAGTTGAAAGCAGCATACGTTTCCTTGAAGGCAGTGGATTTCAGATAGTTGGAACTCTAGTCCTAGCGGAGAAGCTTGATTTTGAAACTGTGAATACTTACAATCTCACTATCGTTGCTTCAGACCGTGGCATTCCCCAACGAAGCTCAAGTGTCCCTGTAGTTATCACAGTAACGGATACTAATGATAACCCACCGGCCTTCAGCAGAGTAGAGTACAACGTTGTCTTGAGTGAAGGTGTCGAGACTGGAATAGACATAATTCAATTATCTGCTTTAGACCCTGACTCCACACCTAATGGAGAGGTGCACTACTCAATCATATCTGGAGATGAGCGTGAGCTCTTCTCATTGGACCAGTGGACTGGAGCACTCCGTTTGCGGAGATCTTTAGACAATGAGAAAGAGTCAGCTCACATACTTATTGTGCAAGCCTCAGATGGACAGGGCCACTTTGCTCTTGCTCCTGTTACTATAGAGATCAAGGACATCAATGACAATCGACCTTTCTTTCCTCTTAAAACACTTACAGCAAGTATTCGAGAGAATCAGCCTCAGAACACCCTCGTGACCATCCTGCATGCTATTGATCATGATGCAGGGGCATTTGGCCAGTTGAAATATTACATAATGGATAAATCAGGAAATGGAAAAGAGTCATTCAAGGTGAACCAGACCTCAGGTGAAATTCGAACCCGCTTCAGTTTTGATTTCGAGAAGATGAACACGTTTCATTTTGTTGTTGTGGCAATGGATGCAGGAAACTACTCTGCAACTGCTACAGTTCAGGTGTATGTGACTGGAGAAGATGAGTATGACCCTGTTTTTACCAGTTCAAATGTTGCCTTTCATGTCCCCGAAGGAGCAAAAAAAGGGCAGAGCATTGGCCAAGTGGTTGCCAAAGATGAGGATGGGGGTGTAGATGGCATTGTCCTGTACAGTCTGGCTGAGACCTCTCCCTACTTTGAGGTCAACATCTCTACAGGAGTGATATCCCTTAAAATGGATGCTTATGGCCAGCACGCTGGCCGATCTAAAAGGGATACCAGGCAAGCGACTCTAGATGTGATCGCGCATAGCCCATTAGAGAGTTCCCGTGTAGCCACCGCGCAAATTGTCATTGATATCACTCACACATCCTTTGGTTTAACTACAGATATGAACATTCTTCTCGCTAGTGTAATTGCTGCGTCCTTGGCAGCTATAGTGGTTCTGATAATAATTGCTGTAGTGCTCTACCTTCTGCGATCTCGAAGGAAGAAATACCTAGAGACTCAAGCTAGAATATTGACCCCTGGTACAGTACTCGATACTCTTGAACCTAAAGTCCATGGAGGTGAAAAACTTTATCACCAAGCTCTCCCTGGATATGCTGAAGACCAGAGTGCCGGTGGAGGAGGACCGTACGCTCGAGGAGGGTCACTGGATCCGTCTCACTCTAGTGGAAGAGGCTCGGCTGAGGCAGAAGCAGCAGAAGATGATGAGATCCGTATGATCAATGAGTATCCACGAGTTTCTAGTATTTCATCTTCCATGCAGGAGCATATAGCTGCCCGTGGACCTGATTCTGGGATTCAGCAAGATGCCGATCAGCTCTCGGACATCTCCGGTGAACCTGGAATGGACATCAACCAGTGGCTTAAAGGGAAAAAGATGGGTAGCATAAGTGGGAGTCTCTTGTCAGGTCAGACAGCAGTGTATCGAGATGAAGGTGGAGGATACCTTGGGGTAGGAAGAGGGCTTAGTATCTCTCAGTCTAAAGACTATACATTTCCAGAAGATGGGAAACCCATAGTGGATGGTTCTCTCACGGCAATAGTAGCTAGTGATGAGGAACTAAGAGGCAGCTACAACTGGGACTACCTCCTTAACTGGTGCCCTCAGTTCCAGCCACTAGCTAATGTATTTACAGAAATCGCTCGCTTAAAGGATGAGAATGCCCCTGTTAACCCACGCCGGCCCTTTCAGCCTAAAGCAAAAACAGACCCCAAGCCTCGAATCGACCCCCCTCCTCTTATCACATCAGTAGCTCATCCAGGGGCTAAAACTGTTCTTCCAAAACCTGCAGTTGGACGAACTCTTCCCCATGTCTCCACCTTAAAAAGATCACCAATTAGCCATGATGGCTCAGTTTCTTCAGTAGCCATGTCACCCAGTTTCTCACCCTCCCTATCCCCACTTGCAGCCCGTTCTCCAGGCATCTCACCGTTTGGCGTCACCCATGGCCTATCTGCCTCCACTGTTAGTACAAATGAACATTCTGTAGGACATAGTGAGGAAACTGAGCTTAGGATTTAACCTTTTCAAGTTTTTTACTGTTCATACAGCATCCTACTTGACTCAGGACCCTGTACATGACAGTTGTCCAAGATGGTGATAATGTCATGTGATATGTCATGTTGCCTCACTGGCTGGCCAGAGAGTTGAGGGTGCAGTGTTTACTTACCACAATGGATACAGGCAAAATGCTCTCTGCGGAACACATAGCTAGATAGCAAAGGACATGTGCTATCTCCTGCATTTGCACATTTTACCTGGGAGCTAAATCGATGTTAATGTTCTTAAAAGTCATTTTTAAAAAAGACATTTTTGTATGATATATTTTTGTACTGATATTTGTGGGGTTTTTTTGGACTTGAAAATGGCATTAATTAATACCATTTTCTGATTAAACTGTTATACATTGGAATTTGTATATATGAGACTAATAATAAGTAACAAGATTTTGTTCTAGTTTACAGCTGGCATTCGCAAGTGTTGTAACAGTGTTAAAAAGATGCTCTTACTTTTTTTCTTTGATATTATGAAGAACTTTTTTTCATTGCATTTTCAGTATTTATGAAGGGCCAATTTTTTTTTTTACACGTTGACCAGACATTAGACTATGAAGCATTTAGCTACTTATGCTGCTCTCTTCAATCGCCATAGGCACGCATATCTAACCCAGCTATGAAAATAATAAATTATAAGTAAGGACCAGGCAATCTTGCCATATCATTTGAACAGCAGTATTCAATACAAATAGTGCATTGACTCACCAAAATTTCATATGTAAGCAGTTACTGTCCTGCTTTCCATAAAATGGGTGGGACACCAAAGGCCAGTGTGAAATGAGTCATCCATTTCTGCATGAGGGCCAATTAAAGACCCAAATTCAAAATAAAATTTGCAGTAGAAACAAAAAGCCATCTCATATTCCAATCTGTACTCCATTTTATTTCTTATGGCAGCTTGTAACAGCACTTGACTTTTACCTGTAATAATGTGCATTACTGGAACTGGAAATCTGCTTGGCGGTCTCGCATTTTGCTTTTCAATTAAACATTTGCTGCTGAAGGCAGTTCCGTTGGGTTGGCAATAGGGCATAAGGAATGTTGTAAAAGTAAAAATTTGCTAAAGAAACTAATTGGATGTGCATCTGAACAACATTATGGTACAGCACTGAAGAACAGTATTTAAATCAGCTGTAAGTCAATTAAAAGTCAATTTTGGCATTGGCAGTGGTGATATGGTTTTAAGGTTCTTTTGACTAAGTGACCGCAGTCATAAGCCGTGTTATAAAAATGCATATTGGTCTTATTGTTCTTCATACATTTCTTATGGAACTAGTAGGAGGAACTCGTCCATCTTATCCTTGGCGATCATTTTCTTAATTCTTATCACTTGAATGTTTGAAGAAGTAGTGATAATATAAAGATAACTTCCATTTTGGTCACAGTTAGAGTAAAGGGTATCAGGTTGTTGTTTTATTAAAAGTCATCCAAAATATCCATGTTCAGCTTAGTTATTTTTCTGATATATCATTAAATGTTTCTAGAACTTGATATTCATTTTGACTTACAGAAATTGCAGGTGAGAAAATATTTCTATGACTACATGCCAATACATTTAATTATTGGCTGTTAAAGAAGAAGAAGAAGAAGAAGAAGAAGAAGAAGAAGTTGGTCAATTTTTAATAAATATTTTAAAATAAAAATGTTTAAAAATCAGAATTTACTTCTGGAGTTTTGGCATATAATAGTATATACAATAGGCATCACTCATACTTTTGGCTAAAAAGTTTATATCATATATCATTGTATCTTCTTGTCTATTATCTTACACATACCTTAAGATTGAGTGTTTTCTTTTACCAGAATCAAAGCTTTATTCTGTGTTAAGTGTTTACTTACAGTTGCAGCTGAAAATAAAGAAAATGCTGCTCAGCCAGAAAGGTAACAATTTACAATAAAAAGAAGAAAGGAAGAAAACAATGCCTATTTTAAATGTACTGTACTTTGGGTTTCCATAACTGTTAGTGAATGGCCTTTGTTGCAATCACTTCTGCCTTTTGCTATGGAAAAAAGTGTCGTTGGAGTTAAATGATGCCTTGTTGGTAGTGTTGGTAATGTGATCAGAACACATGGCTGTGCCTTTCTTACATGCAAATAAGCTGGAGCTAGAATTCAGAAACACTTTATTTTAATGAACAACATTTTATTTTAATGAAGTTTGTATGTATAGGTCTTTATTCACAGATACCTGTATTACTACGTAACATTGATGTAAACTGGGGAGGAAGGTCACCCACCTCTGATTAGAGGGCAATAACATTGCTTTGTTTCTAACCAGAATCACTCAGAGAGCGCAAACCTCCACCAAAGCAGCTCATTTCCTCAGGGGTGGATATTAACACTAGTCCGCTGGCCTGTGGCGAGTCAAAAATCTGTAGGAAGAGTGAAATTAGCTAGCAAGTCATCCTGCTGGCGACCTGAGAAATCCAATAGGCGAATTAAGATAGTGTTCCTGATGAGAAAATATGAAGGAGGACTAGTAGTTTCATAATTTTACTAGTCCTGTTGGCCAGTAGCTTAGTTTTGCTAAATTTCAGCCCTGTTTACATCTGTATTTTTTTCCACAATTTTTAATATATTATAAATTATTATGTTACTGTTTTATTACAATTATTGTTTTCCCTTAATTTTATTTTCACAATTCCTTTCTGAAAAAGCCCTGTATCTTTTAACATACTGAATCATCAAATCCAGTGTGCTACTTTTATCCTGACCAGACTTAGGTTTGTGATGGATGTTATGTAGATGTTGTACCATAATTTTTGTAGAAGTTTTGTAGTCTTTACTTATGGAGTTAAACGCAAAATTGTTAACATTGCCCCTATCCTGCAATTGTAAAAAATCCTTTTGTCATTAATAAAAAGTCACTAGCTAGCAGTTTAATAGCATACTGAGAACTATAAAGATATTACTTCATGGTCACAAGTTTGCATAGGTCTAATAAAGTGTTTATTGTGCATTATTACTGTAATAATATAACTATATTATTAAATAAATAATTATAAATCACTTTTACACAACAAATCTCTAGGTTATGTAACAAACAGTTTTAATAATGACTAATACATAGTAGGCCCTGCGTCGGCTTGGCGAGCTGCTCAGGGTGTACCCTGCCCTAGCCCAGAGTCGGCTGAGATGGGCGCCAGCCTCCCCGCGACCCAAAGCGGTTTAGAAAATGAATTTTCTAATTGAGGCTAATTAAAAATAAAACTGCAGTGTTCATTATCATAAAGTGTTGCCACATTTCAATTTTAGCATCCACAGGTTTTCTTTCTTTCTTTGTTTGCTTTTGTAAATTTTTGATTTGCCTTCCTTCTACGAAGTAGCACTTCACTTTTTTATGTGTTCCATGTGTATACATAATTTTTCATTGCATTTCATGATCAAACTGTAAACTTTCCACAAAATTGCCATTTCTTAATCATTGCCCAATCCCACCGTGCCTAATGATTACTAGCTGCTCATTGTAGAAAATAAAATTTCCCCAATCTAATAGCGTTGCATTTCTGATAAGCAGTAAAGTCTCAGTATTCCAGTGTAGTGATTTATTTTTTTATTTTTTTATTTTTTGTATGAGTTTGTAGTATAGTAACTTGCTCTGACTCTCTGCCAGTGCTGCTTTTATTTTGGTGTCTTCTAGATAGTTAATCGTGTACTGTTGCATAAACAAGCAACATCTGAATCCAATTAACTGTGAAATTCAGGATGTGCCATATCTATGATGTCTCTGATGAAAAAAAAATAATAATAAATGTACAGATGTTTGGATTTGTGATTGATTTGGATTTTGTTCCCTGTAAAGTCAGTATAATGCTGATTATGTGGTACTTTATGGATAATGATGGTCTCTCTTAAACCTTGCTTGTCACTTTTTCAGACTTTGCAATTCATAATCCAAAGGATAAATAGCCGGGGTGGGGGGTTTCTGCTTTTGTAAATGTTAATAAGGACTCTTTGAACATTTAATTACAATCCCCTGGACAAGAGTACATTTGTACTGTATTTGTTAAAGTGCCTGATTAAAATGTATTCATAATCGGAACTGCCGTCCGTTTCTCGCACATTGTTTCTCCTTTCGCAGCAGTGACGATTCGGTTTGTTTTCGAAGCTTACTAGGATTTTCATGCAAGGTCTACGTTGAAAGAATGCCTACACTTGACATTAGTATTCTCTGCTCTCTATATTTGGTTTTACCTTGAAATTAAATCAAGGTCTTTTGTTTTAACTGGAAGGCCAAATCTCACCATATCTAATCATCTAAGCATATCAAGGCATCTATCTGACCTTTGAAGCTCACGAAGAATGGATCAGTAGCTAAGCCTGAGAAAAAAACTGGAGCATCACCAGTGAAAGGAATGTGTAAGTAAGTGCAGATGAAATCAAGATGCAGCAATTCCAGTGTGGATGAAGCTGTGATGCAGAGTTACAGTTTGTTTCCAAAAACAGCAGCTTATTCACCAAAACATCTGTTCTCTAGATGCCTGTGTACTATTGATTCTTATGGATGTATCGTCCTCTCAAATGTCGTTCTTTTTCCAGTACTATAAAGATTTTCATAGGTTGGTCACACTTTAAATTGTGGGCCTTTATAAAAAACAAATATTTTATAAAGAAATGCTAGAAGGTTGATAGATTTTTGAACTTAACAATGTACATTGCAATTTAAATAAAATATTCATTATTATTATTATTATAATTATTATTATTATTATCATTATTATTATTAATATTATTATTATTATTATTCTTTCAGTCATTTATTCATTTTCTAAGCCGCTTAATCCTAATTAGGGTTGTGGGGAGGCTGGTGCCCGTCTCAGCCGACGCTGGGCGAGGGCAGGGTACGCCCTGGATAGCTCGCCAGGCCATCGCAGGAACAACACTCACACCTAGGGGTGATTTGGTATAGACAATCAGCCTACTGATTTGGAATGTTTTTGGATTGTGGGAGGAAACCTAAGTGCCCGGAGAAAACCCACTCAAGCACAGGGAGAACATGCAAACTCCACACAGAAACACCTGAGCTGGGAATCGAACCCAGGCCTCCTTGCTGTGAGGTGGACGTGCTAACCCCTACGCCACTGTGCCGCCCTACCCTACTACTATTATTTTTCTTTTTCAACTTATTTTCTTTTTAGAAACTGTTACTTTGTGTTTATTAGTAGTGCAATGATATTATTTGTATTTGCTTAGTGCTAATGAGCAGCACGTTGGCGTAGTGGTTAGCACGTCCATTTAAGCTAACTGTTGAATGATTCTTTGAAAATAGTTCAAGGCTCTTAATTCGACTGTGTTCAAAATGATACCGTATTTATATATTATGTATCTAGACCAGATTTAAACGAGATTCAAAAGTGGTTAGCATGTTGGCCTCACAGCAAGAAGGTCCTGGGTTCGAGCCCCATCCATGGGCGTTTCTGTGTGAGGTTTGCATGTCTTCCTCATTCTTGTGTGGGTTTCTTCCGGGTACTCCGGTTTCCTCCCACAGACCAAAGATATGCACATTGGGCTGACTGGTTGTTCTAGATTCCCCCTAGGTATGATTGTAAGTGTGAAAGGTTGAGTGTGTTGGCCCTGCAGTGGACTGGTGAGCAGTTCAGGGTAGGAGGAATTAGCGGTACAACAAATGAGCGTGTGAGAGAGATTCAATTGGATTAGAAAAAAAAAAAAGGATTATATCTGGGTTGCACTGCAGTGAAGCAAAATCGAGTTCACTCACAGCATTGGACTTGGTTTTAATGATGAAGTGTGTACTTTGAAATGCAAATCATGACCCAGCCATGGAGCTGTGAATCAAGTGCTGTTCCAAAAAAAAAAAAAAAAACATCCAGATGCACTTAAACCCAAGTGAAAAGTAAATCTAACATGTATCCAGGCCATGTCCCTGTCTTTCAGATCTTAGTGCTAAAAGGTCAGCTAAGGGGAGACATTTAAATCAAGAGCAAACTCACGTTACATCATCCACTGGCATCAGTGCTAGAGCTTGATGAGGCAAAGCTGAAGCAGAAAGTGATTTGAGTCACTGCAGGTTATAGTGTGTCAGGATGTGTAGCTTAAGTACTGTAATCTAGTGTTGGACCCAAGAACACATTGATTCAAATAATTATAAAGAAGATTTCTTTCTGGTTTGCAGCTACTGATTCGCTTGCACTCGCTGAGTAGTTTAAAAAAGGGATTAATGGCTATTAACTTGAAATACTGTTAGTTAGCAAGATTTTTTTTTCCTACTCCAGAACCTTCAATAAACTAATTTTTAAGGATATACTCTGTGTTTTGCATTGCCTCAGACAGTATAACATCCAGACAATTAAATGTCTACCAATTGGGTATGATTTTAAGACATGAAGTAGACGCTTCACATAAACATTGCAATTTTAAGACAGATTTGGCTAATTTTACCAAAAAAAATGCTAATTATACCTTACATTTAGAAAAGACCTCAGGATTAGGGATTTAATTAGGGATGTAATGCATTCTCAAATGCTAAAAGATTCACATACAGATTTGAACAGGAGATGCATCACAAATAAGGAAACACAAGCATAATATCTGGCACCATAGATCCTTGGAAACTGCCTGGTTAGGGTCACATTGGTTTAAATTAGGCTACTAGTTTTAAAAAAATCTGCACGTGTGCACAGTAGGCTAATTGGCTGTTTTAAATTGCCCCTAGGTGTGTGTGTTGGCCCTGCAATGGACCAGTGAGCTGTTCAGGGTGTACCCCACCTTCACCCAGAGTCAGCTGAAATAGGCTCCATCCTCCCCTTGACCCTAGTAGGATTAAGTAGTTCAGAAAAAGAATGAAAGAATATGTTTTGAGTCAGAAAGTATGCAACCAAGCACAGGTGGTGTAGTTATGCTAATAATGAACTTGAATGGAGTAGCTGAACTTGAGGAGCTACCAGAGCTTGAACTAAAACACCTTGCTGACAAGGCTGCTATTTTATTTTATCTTTTAATTTTATTTATTAATTTTTTTTATTCTGAGTTACTTTTTTAGTGTTTATGCAGCCATAGTAGTAAGGATCATCCAACCGTTTGCCTGACCGTCTCTCCATCAATCCATCCATTCCCCTATAATCTAGTTCCCCTATCCATTAAGGTTGTGGGGAAGCCACATCCTGTCCCAGCTGACTTTTTGTTTAAAAACTGGGCAGATTTCCAATTTATTATAAGGCCAAGACAGATAAAAACAACCCTTCTCAATTACTATGGACAATTTAGATTCCAAACAGCCCCAGTCAGCCAAAGGTTCAAATTCAAAACCATCTTGGTTTGAGAGAATACTAACCACCATGCCACCGGGCTGCCCAGTAGGGTTCATATTCGAAGAAAAGAAACCAACAAATAAGTCACATTTACTTCATCTGCAGGCACATATTTGTTACACCCATAATCCTGACCATTAAGTCCAAAGTTCTGTGTCAGACTTAAGGTTGTATGAAACAGATAAAAAATAGGGTTGGGATTAATGTCCGTATCTCCACATACTACCTTTAAACCATAAAAAGGTCTCATGAGAATTCGGTTTCCCAAATCTCCGTCTCTTACATCTGAAACAGTTCTAGATCGACTCAATGATCACACTCAGATGGCCGATACATAACTAGCCCGGTGCCTTCAGTTACCCTGCTTTAAAATCAGCCAAACCTTTTTCTGAGTCGTTCTTCTCAAAGTTCCTAAAACGTTTCACTCGGTTGTTCCAAAGAGCTTTCGTGCCCCCTTTCTGAACGAGGCTGGCATAGCATTGTGAATATAATGACAATACCGACTGGAGGAGTTTAATAGCTTTAACAGAGACAGACTGCCGGTCTTATGTCTCATATTTAAAAAGACGCTTTCATAATGAGTCAGACGGAGCTTGGCTGGCAAAAACATATGGTATTTCGAATTAACAAGTGTCCAAAAGTGTGCTGAAAGGACGAGATTTCATGTGTTATAAAGGGAATGATTGTGTTTTACATTTAGAAAATTGTCACAAGCAGGAAAAGGCCTCAAGGTTTCTTACTGGTGTGAAGATAGCTGAGAAAATCTACTTAAAATGCATTACTGAGTACCTGCAACCAGCCGTTTGCATTCTTTCTGAATTCCTGACCATTTAAAATCTTCCTACATCGAAAAACAAAACATCCAGAGGGATTCTGCTTTTCCTTCTGTCTTTTTTCTGTGTTCTGTTTTTTTCTTGCTTGCTCTTCAAGGTCTTGTCAGGCCACTTGCGTGACTAGAGGGAGTGGAAAAAAGTGAGTCTTCAAAACCCCATTGGCACGCGAGCCTGATCTATTTTTGAAGCACGCTCCCTTTTTTTTCCCCCTCAACGTAAGACGTAGGGGGAAAAAAAAACAGCAGCCATGGGCGAAGAGAGGCAGTGGTGAAGATGAAGGGGTCTGGTTCTCATTTTGAGGCCGCCCTGCCTCCCTGGTTTACGTTGCCAGAGAATGAGTATGTTGCAGCAGTGGGGAGAGGAAGGCCACCGTGACTCCGGCTCCATCCCCACCGTCACATAACAGACACCCTGGGCTGCTTCTCATTAGTGTTTCCAGCTGCTCAATCCTCAAGCTTCCATGCTTTGCAGTATTTTTGATTAATTTCTCGGTTCTGTTTTGCCTTTTTCATCCGTCGTGTCCGCCATGATGGAACCATTTCTCGACTTCATTCTCGCCTCATTTTCATTTAAGAGAGTCTGGCTCAGAAGCCAGGCCAGAAAGCTAGCCATGCATAATGGAAAAAGAAAGAAATCAGGTTTCTGTATAGAGGCATTTACACTGATATGCATGCAGTATGTAGCTTACTAGATGCACTGTTTTGGTTAATCAGTCTTGCTGACTGAAGGAAATGTACTTTAGCTGGCGGGTCGTCATTAGCTCTGAAATGTCTTCAGAAATGCCATTGCTTAGTCAAAATACTGGCAAAGCAAAGCTCGGATTGAAACTGAACTGAATGGATCAGTACCGTTTAGGCTTCTTAGCGGTTACGCCTGATCATTTACACTCCTGAGTTGCCTCAGACGATCAATCACACCTTATTATGAAAGCAAACAGAAAACCAGAAAACCCCAAACAAATCCTTATGATGAAGTAATTGATTAAACGTTTTTGGCAAAGTATGGGATTTTTAAATGTGGTATTTACGGAACAATTTACAGCCAGGCTACAACGCCATCAAATACAACCAAACCGCCAAACACTATTCCCAATGTGTATTTAACTCTTATTCGTCTCATCCATTTCATCCCAATTCACTTATACTGACATACTGCAGCGTTTGTTGCGCCAAAAATTCTACATGGGCTAAGCTAAATGTTTATGGAAGGTATTTTGGTTTAATCGAATGGTTCATAAACTGAGACTCTTCCACTTAAAATAGAGGTTTTGACTTTAAAAATCGAATTCTGTCTCAAAACGTCTTGTATAAACTCCTGACACGGCTTCCTGTGAAAGAACCAACAGGATGGAGCCATGTCCTCAAAAATCAACACCACAATCGCCAGGCGAGACGCTGTTTATGGCCTCGGCTCTCATCTCGTGGCCTGCCTTGCTTGCCACTCTCCATGTTTATTTTTCAGACAGACTGATCGATGGCTGCAGACACAACATTTCCTTTGCCATTCTCATGAGATCATGGGACCTTCTCATTGAGAATGCCTGGATAAACGTTTAAACAATGACAGACTTAAGTGCTTAAATAGCAACCTGGGACAATGTTTGTTTGAGTTAGCTGCTACCTGTGGACCTGCACCAAACTCTGAGTATACCGTATCTATATACAGTATATTAACCCGCGGCTGGAGATGAAAACAAGCCTTTGAATGGAATAGTGTAAATAATCTGGAATATTCATTTAAATTAAGTATTTTAGGCACTTTATTGCAGAAAGTCTTTCAATAATAACCTCCTTTTTGTCGCTGTTATTCTTGAGTAGTGACTGTTATTCTAACCTCATCAGCACAAGCCCTGCTTATTCTCTTTAGGTTTCCATCTCAGTGGTTCTCTGGCTCTCGTACTGGCCTGGCCTCTGGGGCTGGATAGAGAACGAGATTGATGGAGTGAATACAGACATCTTCCAGTCTCTCCACAGCACTGAGGAATGAGAGGAAAGCCAATGAGAGATGACATGGTATGCTCTTATTTCTGAGAACATGTGTCTTGTTCAGACGAGGACACTAAACAAACTGACATCCCTTGTCAGCTATTGTGCTAGAGTCAGTGACCGGAGTGACGGCCTTAATACGCCAACATTTGCTGAAAACGGGGCTTATTACATTGCAGAAATTAATTTATTAATATTAAATATCATTTAATATATATTTATCCCCCTAAACCAGTTGATTGATTCATTCATACTGCTGATAAATCAGATTATTAATGATTCAAAATATTTTCCTACAACATGAAAGTCCTGGGTCCCCATTTCTGTGCGGACTTTGCATGTTTCCCCCCATGCTTGCAAGGGTTTCCTCTGGGTACTCCAGTTTCCTCCCACAGTCCATAGAAATGCACACTAGGCTAATTGGCTGTTGAATCATTACCCTTAGGGGTGAATGAGTGTAAGTGTGGTCTGGCGATCTGTTCAGGGTGTACTACACTTTAGTAGGATTAAGCAGCTCGGCAAATGAGTGAAATATTAAACGATTGGTGGAAAGCCTCCAGCTAATTCTTGATATTCTTCTACAAGCCAACTTCATTCATAATTGACATTGGAAAAATGTAATTATTATTAAATGATTGATACTGTCTGCCCCACAACATGAAAGTCCTGGGTCCCCATTTCTGTGCGGACTTTGCATGTTTTCCCCCATGATTGCAAGGGTTTCCACTGGGTACTCCAATTTCCTCCGACAGTCCATAGAAATGCACACTAGGCTAATTGGCTGTTCCAAATTACCCCTAGGGGTGAATGAGTGTAAGTGTGTAGTCTGGCGATCTGTTCAGGGTGTACCACACTTTAGTAGGATTAAGCAGCTCGGCAAATCTTCTATTCTTCTACAAGCCGACTTCATTCATAATTGACATTGGAAAAATGTAATTATTATTAAATGATTATTGCACAGTTGGCAAACACCAACGTTCATCCTTAGAGTACCCGGAGGAAACCCATGCTGGCACAGGGAGAATATGCAAACTTCACAAAGAAACACCCTCGCTAAGCCCAGGACTCAAACCCAGGCGGTAAGGCGGACGCGCTAACCACTACACCACCATGCCCTTCAAATCTACAGTATTTGTCTATATAATGTTCTTTGGTTCCTCGGTTTTTAAAAACCATAAATATATTTTGTAACAAGCAAATGTTTTATTTCCTTTTTAATTTCTTCTCCACTTATTCCTGGATCTTGTGTAAGGACATAGTTTATCAAACTGCCACTGTAGTTAAGTGGGATTTCCCTTACACAGTGAATGTCATACTCTGACCAAGCTCTTTAAGACCGACACTCTGGAGTTATATGCACATACATCGAATCAGTTTAATATGTAATCAGATACCGGCTGTCAAAATGACCGTGATGCCTGCGCACCACAGATGCAGTGAAATGTTATTTTCTCCCTTTTTCACTTTTGACGGCAATCAGACTTTAAATGCTTGAAATTTACTAGTGGTTGAGATTACATGCAAATATTTCAGGCCAGGAAAGTGTGTGGTTTTCAGAACTATATATAGTAAAAAAAATGTTAAAATTATATCAAGAAAATGTCAAAATTTCACCATGTAAAGGGTATCCTAATTTTATAGGGAGAAATATGAGATCAGTTCAGCTATATTCATGATATTTTTACTTGACAGGATATTGTTTTCAATGTTAGCTATTCAGAGTCTGTAATCATGGTTTACTTCAAATGTTCTTTGAGATGTTTCTCTGCCCTTTCCAGCAATTCCCCAGAATGACAAGGTAGAAAATTATGGACGTTGATAGAAGGAATATTAAATTACCTTCATTTATTCATTCATTCATTCGCTGAAACGCTTAATCCTACTAGGGCCATGGAGAGGCTGGAGCCTATCTCAGCCAACTCTGGGTAAAAGTGGGGTACCCCTTGAACAGCTCACCAGTCTATCACAGGGCCAGCATACACACATGCACTTGTACTCACACCCAGGGGCAATTTGGAACAGCCAAATAACCTAGTGTGCATATCTTTGGACTGTCGGAGAAAACCAGAGTACCCAGAGAAAACCAATGCTAGCATGGAGAGATCATTCAAACTCCACAAGGAAACACCCTCGCCAAGTCCGGGACTGGAACCCAGGATATTTTTTGCTGTGGGCGGATGAGTTATCTACTATGCCACCATGCTGTCATTGTAATACAGGTTCTTACAAATACTTTAAAATAATATAACAATATTGAATACTAACCCTAACACTTTTATTTATTTTCCTTTCACAAGCTAGATATTTTTTTTTAAAAGAAAGCTGAAAAGCAACAAAAGCTAGAGAAACGTGATATAAGCTGTATTTATGTATTTATATGTTGTTATTTTTCTCATCTAGCCTGCAACTGAACAGCTTTGGCTGACAGAAGTGACAAAGTGCCTCCCTACAGGGTGTCCAGTCAACACTCCCACTCGTACATTTCAGGCATAAGGTCTGCCCAGTTTTTTGTTCATATGCCTTACCACAAGCTTCTTATTCTTTATTATGTGGACTTTTCTTGGCGCACTTCTCTTTAAGTATGAGGAAATGTCTTGCTGAAAAGATTTTGGACTCCATTTCTATATCATGTTGCACTGGCACCTGCTTTCTGCTTCAGGCTATTCCTCTCCTGCAGTCTCCTTGTTAGCTGTTAAGGACACGCCAATGGTGATGTTAATTGTTTAAGACCGACACATGTTGTTTTTTGTTTTTTTAAATGGTCATTGGAGAATCCACATTTTCATCCCTCTTTGCAGTTACTTAGTGAATGTAGCAGATACACAATCTTATATAAGGATTTCTTATTTCTTATTTCCCGAAAGGATGGCAGCCTTGCATGTGTTTGCAGCTAATTCTTATTATTCTGTTCATCAAACTGAAGTTTTATAAGGTTTGCAGAGCTTCTGAAACATCATCATCAACAACAACAACAACAACAACAATAATAATTCATTCATTCATTTTCTAAGCTGCTTATTCCTAATTAGGGTCGCAGGGGGGCTGATGCCCATCACAGCGGTTCAGAAAATGAATGAATGAATGAATAATAATAATAATAATAATAATAATAATAACAATTATAATAATAATAATACATAATAATAGTGGCAGAGTGGTTAGCATGTCTGGCTCACAGCAAGAAGGCCATGGGTTTGAGTCTCAGGCTCGGCAAGGGTTCCTGTGTGGAGTTTGCATGTTCTCACAGTGCTTGCATGGGTCCCTTTCAGGAATTCTGGTTTCCTCCCACAGTCCAAAGGCAGCCACATTAGGCCAATAATTTAGGAATATGTCATATGAATAGATGTTTATAAATGAGATGTTTCACTATGTCATATAACTCATGATGTGGGTCCTTGGCATCTAGCCAGCTACTTTAAATGACATTAGCTATGATATGAACAAATGACACCTGCTGTCACCTGCAAATGCCTGTGTCCTTCACAATCATTAAGCCCTCATGGGCAGTGCTAAAATTACTATTGCCAACAGTGCACCACGCAACACTGTCATTATTACCTTCACACTGGAGGTTATCCTTTTGGTTAGGTTGGTGTGCTTGTTAGCAGGATTACACAAAATGTTCTGTATGGATTTTTATGAAATTTCTACCAGAGGTGGGGGAGACTCCATTAGATTTTAGAGATGATCCAGACAGAATTCTGAATCCAGGAATTGTTTAACAGATTCCTCAACATTGTGAGATTGGATGATTTTTTGGAAGTGTAGTATTATAACAGGCCCAGTAGGAGGTGCTGTGTACACTCTGTTTTTTTCCCCCCAGCTTGGCAGAGACTTGTGCTCTTCGAATGCTCTTGTATTTGACTGTTATGAGGAAGGGGTACATTAAATATTCTAAAGTAAGAGGCATTTGACTCCTTTTTAACTTTGGGCAGTCTGCCATGGCAATGCTGGACAATATACTGATATATTACAGAGAACGGTCAATTGTAAAGCCCTCCCAGAGAGAAAACTGGTCTACTTAGCAGAAAAGGAGTGCCCCGTCACGATGTGCGGGGGGGGGGGGGGGGG
>JAQMYF010000013.1:6162189-6173162 GCA_030014195.1 Neosilurus mollespiculum | reverse complement strand
GTGCGCCCCCCCCCCCCCCTCTGCCCCCCCCCCCCTCTCTCTCTGGTACCCTCTTGTTACATTAGCCAGTCACTTTCTGTCCATCTCCAAAGATTCTACCCAAGCTCTAGGGTCTTTGATCTCTCTCACACACTCAAATTTCTGTGATATTGTATATAATTCGCATGCATCAGGGAGCTGCTCTCAATCAACTTCAAGGAGAGGTGGGATATCTGAACTTGTGCCCAAGTCTCACTTTTTCTTCAGTGACTTTTTCTTTCTTTAGGGACTGGGTGCATATGTATACTGTTGATATTAAAGCACAATAGGTATACAACACATTGATGACAGAAAATTAGGCACAATCCTAGGACAGGTGTGGGTGTGTCCTACGAAATTCACCTGATGTGTGATGAAAACTGCCATCATTGCCCCTTGCCTAAGATATTTCGAAGTGCTCAGAATCGTACAGTTTGTTTTTTTTTTAATAATGTACATTTACTGTATTTTGTAGACGCCCTTCTCCAGAGCAACTTACATTTTTATCACATATTACATTTATACAACTGAGCAGCTAAGGGTTGAGCGTACTGCTCAAGGGACCAACAGTGGCAGATTTGTGGTACTGGGCTTAAACCCCCAACCTTCTGATCCATAACCCAGAGCCTTAAAAACTGAGCCACTACTGTCCTAAACCTAGGCCCATGAATAATCCTATAATTGCCCTACAATAAACCCAAGTGACTTCCTTACATGCCCATAAACAACCACATCACGATGCAACAACCACATCACGTCCATATGAACATCATAGAATTTGACTTACAACACATTTTATATGTGAACTACGCAGCTTTCAAATCCACCTCGCCCAGTCCTGCGTCAGTCTGTTTTGTCGTAGCGTTGTTAAATTCATATGACAAAAAAATAAAAAAATTTAAAAATAAGCAGGTAAATAAATAAATAGGCGGCACAGTGGTGCAGTGGTTAGCACGTTCGTCTCACAACAAGAGGGTCCCCTGTTTGATTCCTGGGCTCAGGGCATTTCAAAAACATGCACTCTAGGCACAAGGCCCAAATTGCCCCTAAGCGTGAGTGTGACTGTGGATGTTTGTATGTGTGTTGCCCTGCAATGGCCTGGCAAGCTGTTCAGTGTGTACCCCACCTTCGCCCAGAGTCAGGTGAGATGGGCACCAGCCTCATTGCGACCCTATGATTTTGATCCCCTAGGATTAAGTGGCTTAGAAAATAAATGAAAGAATAAGTAAATGAATAAAAAAAAAAGATTGTTTATGAAAGTGACTTAAACCACAATCCTACTTTCAGCCAAATAGTTAGCAGCATTTTGTATTTGTTGCACTTTTACAACTGTGAAAATATTTTCACAGCTTTCACTGTGAGATGTAAACTTTCATACTGTCTTTTGCTCTTACAGTGTGTTTGCTGTTTATTTTTCACCCCTCCCAAATGAAAATTTGCACAAGATTTAAAAAAAAAAAAAAAAAAAAAAAAAGCAAAGAAAAAAAAAAAAAAGGCAAAAAAGCTGCATTCTGAGTCAAAACCATTAGCAAGTAACCTTAACAGTAAAGCTTCTACAGCCCACCAGAGTGGAAGCATAAGCCAGTAAAAAATAATATAAAATAAATCAAAACAGACATTTTAAACCTTACGAAGCGGTATAGAACTCTGAGGAACGTGGTTTTGTTCCATGTGGCCTCGGGGAGGAGTTAGTTTAGCTCTGATCTCTTTTTAATCTTTCCTAATGAAGTTGTCAGCTATCTACAGCTTCTAAGCCCTTTGGCTATGATCAACTGCTACCAATTAATGTTTATGTTTCAGCATGCTCTGGAAGTGCCAGAAATGGCTATAAATCACAACTACCTTACTGACTGCTTTACTGCCAAATTCACACGAAGCAATTTTTTGTTATAATGCAAAGGAAATGTATAGCCTTCAAGAATGTACATCTGCTACCTTTTTTAATTGCATCATGCCTGGTACAATAGCAACATTTTTATACCTGTTTAAGGGCTGCTTTTTAACTAGAGGCTAAAATTAAAGATTAGGACCACAAACTAGAGGCCTGTTACATGTGAAAATACTTAATGCCATCTTTGATTTACTGAAGGATATACTAAATGCCAGCACTGCCTTCCTGTGAATGTGATTTCAGATGTGCACAGTCGGTGCCGGTTCTTTCTAGGGTCTTAAGATGACTGGTTTATAGAGGCCTGGTTTTTAGGAGTGTGGTTTCTCCCACCAAGCTGTAGCAAGGAGGAAGAGCAGGCAGGGTGGGCCACTGCGAGAAGGCACGAAGGCATTAGAGACGGGTTAGACTGTTTAGCATTAGCTTTGTACTGACTCTTACAAAGAAATCCTTCCCTCACTGTGGACATAATGTATGGAATTGCTACCCTATGCTAAAACTATTAGGAAAATGGAGGTGGCTGTAGATGGATTTTTGATTTTAAAGAATATACAGTCATTGAAATATAAAGTACACCGTTTTTCAATTCTATGCTTCTATGCATCAGGACATAAAAAAAAAAAAATCATCTGGTCCTTATCAGGTAATAAAACTAGGTAAGCACACCCTCAGATGACAAACAACTCATGACATATTTCACTGTGTCATTATTTATTTAACAAAAATCAAACCAAAATGCCGTAGTGGTTAGCACGTCCACCTCACTGCAAGAAAGTCCTGGGTTCACATACCGGGCTCGGTAAGGGCTTTTGTGTGTGTGTGTGTGTGTGTGTGTGTGTGGAGTTTGCACATTCTCCCCGTGCTTGTCTGGGTTTCCTCTAAGTACTCCGGTTTCCTCCCAACATCCAAAGACATGCACAATAGGCTAACTGGCTGTTTCAAATTACCCCTTGTGTGAGTTTGAATGGTTGTGTGTGCTGCCCTGTGATGGATTGGCGAGCTGTTAAAGGTGTACCCTACATTAACCCGGACTCCAGCTTCCCCTGCAACTCTAGTGGGATAAGAGGTTGGGAAAATGCATGGATAGATGGATGGAATCGTACACCCTTACTGCTTCCATAGGAATTAAAAAGGTAATTAGCAGTCAGGTGTTGCTGATCAAATACAAGCTATATAAAAGCAGATGTTTTAGCAGTTTGCTGGTCTGGATCATTCAGATGCGTGTTTACATGATGCCAAGGTGGAAGGACATCAGCGCTGCTCTTAGAGAACTGTGCAACTGTTGCCACCCATCAATCTGAAAAGGTGTATATAACGACATTGCCAAATAATTTGAAATCAATCATTATACACTTAAAAAAAAATATCAAGACAGTTGCCACTCCACAGGAGTGGTTATCCCAGCAGGTTCACCCCAAGGATGGACCATGCAATGCTTAGTGAAATTGCAAAAACCCAAGAGCAACTTATAGGACTCTACAGTACTCAGTTGCCATGTTTAATTTTAAAATTCATGTTAGTACAATTAGCAAAAGACTCATACCAGCCATCAAGGTCGGTGGTGAAGGGGTGATGATTTGGGCTTGTTTTGCATCCACAGGACCTGGGCACCTCGCAGTCTAAAAAAGTATTCTTGACTCAACTGTGTGGCCATCTAGCCAGCAGCTTAAACTTAGCCGCAATTGGATAATGCAGTAGGACAGTGATCCATAGCACACCAGCATATCTACAGCAGAATGGCTGAAAAAGAAAAGAATCATGGTGTTGGGATGGCCAAGTCAATGTCCAGACCTCATCCTGATTAAAATGCTGTGGTGGGACTCTGAGAAAACTGTGCATAAACAAATGATCTCAAAGATTAATGATCTCAAGCATGATTGTTAAGAAGCGTGAGCCAAATTTTGAGCGGGCCAACATTCCACAACGATGTGAGGAACTGATAAAATCATACAAAAATCAATTACTTCAAGTTATTGCATCTAAAGTTGGTTTTACAAGCTACAGCATTATAAGCTAATTAACACCATCTAACTAACTGGTGTATGGTTAGGGAGCATGTGTGTGTTCCTACACCTTTCTATCATCAACTCTCTCCTTTATGTCAACAGACACATACGGCCTCATTTGCTCTAGTTCACAAAGTTTCAGTAATCATCTACTCAAAGGGGGGCTGAGGGGGGTTGGCTGACACTGATCAGTCATAACATTAAAAACATTATGACCACTGACCGGTAAAGTAAATAACATTGGTTATGTCAAGAGATTTCTAAAGAGAAGGATCTATTAGACAGAAAGTAAACCATCAGCTCTCAAAGTTGATGTGCTGGAAGCAGGAAAAATGAGCAAGTGTAAGGCTCTGAGTGAGTTCAACAAGGGCCACATTGTGAATGGCTAAATGACCGGATCTTTTCATTTCCAAAACCACAGGTCTTGTCGAGTGTTCTTGGTATGCAGTGGTCGGTACATACCAAAGATGGTCCAACGAAGGAGAACCAGTGAACTGGCAAGAGTTCCATGGGTGCCCAAGGCTTTTTAATGTGCATGGGGAGTGAAAGCTAGAACGCCTGGTCTGATCCAACAGAAGAGCTACTGTAGCACAAACTGCTGAAACTGTTAATGCTGGCTGGATATGATAGAAAAGAGTCAGAACAAACAGTGCATGTAGCTTGCTGTGTATGGGACTTGCCTAGCGGCAGACTAGTCAATTAATTTTATTGTTATGGTTGTTTGGTGTATATGTTTTTGTTTTTTGTTGTTTTTTATATAGCTTTGAATATGATTGAGGGGACAGTGATTTAAAAAAAGAAAGATGACAGTGAGAGATTAAAAAATTGCATTCAAGTTGAAATAATGCAGGCAAAATTCAAGTGCAACGGTATCATGTTACTAACAAAAGAACTATACACAGCTCAATCATACTGATCAATCTCTCTCCTCTACACTTTTGCTTACGCCGCCAATTCCAGAAAGTTTTTGCTGACTTATAGCCACTTTCTGTAGCCAGGAAAAGTAATAGGTCTATAAATATTTTAAAACACACTGCTGTCAGCCCTAATTTGCAGAACCTGGCTTGGGTATCTATTCATTTCCATGAAGTTATGTAACAAAATGTAAAACTTTTTAATTATGCTGCATATTCAACACCGTGGGTTTTGTAAGTGTATTGCACAAGTATACCTTCACCCCATTTCAATCAGCATTTCATAAAAAAACAAACAAACATACAAACAAACCCTTCAAAAATGGAAAGAGTATGGCACAATCACAACAGCTTAATACCACTTTCTCACCAACGCAACTATATACCCGCGGTACCTCACGGAGGAATTCGCCGTGGTGTAGATGCAGAAAACAGGTTTTTTTCCATAGACCTCATCCTCTTCCCTTGAAAAGCATGATTCTGCAACAATAGCTGAGGTGAGGATTCACAGCCTTTTATAATGTAGAAAAAAACATATGATCACCGTGAGCATCATATGGTACCACCGGTGCTTGTCGATGTTCACATGTTTTTCACGGTGGTCATACAATGCTGGGGATGGTGTCATGTTGTCACGCAGAAATGACACGTTTTCAGTCTTACTGCAAAAATGCAACAGAAAAATCTAACATATTAGATCAGCGGCAGAAAGATGCGGTGCTGATGGTTTTCTGCCGGTTACTTGCGATACATGCGATGACAATCACACGTTGCTCTGCAGTGTTCTGCGGAAGCAAGATGTCAAGATGTGTCAGTGAGAAAGGGGCATAAAACAGACTGTTCACCAGGATTCGGTGACAAAAAAGCCAAGCCACAACCAAGAGGCCAAAAGTAATGCTTATCATGACGCTTCCACCACCATGCTTCAGAATGTGAAAAAGTTCAAAGATGGGTGAGGACTTAGACAAAGCAGTGTAGTACACAACCTTAAAAATACAAAACACAGGGCTGAACCATATTAGCAGTTACTTAGTTCTGGTTAAAATAGGGCATAAAAGAGATTCTCCCCATATACACAGTTTGAGTAGTTTACCATCAGACACATCCAATGAAAAAAATACTCAAGTCAAGGAAACAAGTGGGTGGAGTGGGTGGTGTTGGTGTAATTTCAAGAGAATCTGAAAGCTGTTCGGAGGATACAAATGTATTCATGTGGTGATAAAGACAAACTGTGGGTGTATAGTTTATATAGAATTAAAGAAATGGAAATACAACTGATATATTTTTTCTGATTAATAACCCACATTATGGGAAACACAGGGGCATAATGGTTAGCATGTCCACCTCACCGCGAGAAAGCCTGGGTTCGAGTACCAATCTCTGTTGAGAGTGTTTCTGTCAGGAGTTTGCATGTTCTCTCTGTGCTTGCGTGGGTTTCCTCCAGGTACTCTGGTTTCCTCCCACAGTCCAAAGACATGCACAATAGGATAATCAGCTCTGTCAAACTGCCCCTAGGTGTGAATACGAGTGTGAATGGTTGTGTATTGCCCTGCAATGGTCAGGCAAGCTGTTCAGGGTGTACCCCGCATTCGCCCAGTGTCGGCTAAGATAAGCCCCACTTTCCTGTGCCCTGGTAATAGGTTTAAGCGGTTCAGCAAATGAGTGACTGAGTAATTTTATTAATTAACTTACTTTTTTTTAATTTGTCCTTTGTTTTTGTATGAATGGGCTATTTGTGGACAATATATGGATATTGTTTTTGGTTATGGGTGTATTTAGCATTTTTGTACTGGCTGCTGTGATGTCGTTAAGAGTTTGCCGATGTAATGAAATGTAGAAAAATGTAGATGTAGATCCATGCAATAACTTAAATTAAAAAGAAGGACCACACATGAAACTTTTCCATCACAGCTAATATATTTCCTACTTGGTCATTCCTCACCGCTACAAGGGGTTTTCACACCCTGTCACCTCCATGTCTCTTCCCTGAGCTCTGTGACTCCTACACTTTACTGTCACGTCCTCAGCCAGAGGGATTGACCTTTCAGTGCCAAGAAGGATTCCCAGAGCTTAAACCCAAGTTCTCTGAATTCTTTCCATCTTCAACAATCCCTCCTAAAGCCACAATTGATTAATAGAAAGCATCCACACACTTTTTCTCCCAGTGGCTCTCAAATACAGCACCATACAATCACCCAATTCTCTCGGTTTCCTTTAACGGGGAAAAAAAATAAATAAAATAAATAAAATAAAATTAATGTTGGAGACTCTTGATCTGCTGTCCTTAAGCTGTAATATCTGCAAAAGTTGGGCACTTTGAGTAAAAAAGAAAATAAACAGAACAATTTCATAACTTCTTTATTTACTTTCCCCCCTTCTTTTTATCTCTGATTTAATTTCAGAGTACACTGAGCTAATAAAGTGTGCAAATTACAATAAAAACTACTAAAACTTTTACCCAGTAATATATATGATCATCCATTCATTCATTTTCTAAGCCGCTTAATCCTAATTAGGGTCGTGGGGAGGCTGGCGCCTATCTCGGCTGGCTCTGGGCGAGGGCAGGGTACACCCTGGACAGCTCGCCAGCCCATCACAAGTCCAACACACACACAAACATTCACAGTCACACTCACACCTAGTGGCAATTTAGAACACACGATTCCCCTACTGCGCATGTCTTTGGACTGTAGAAGGAAACCAGAGTACCCAGAGGAAACCCACGCAAGCATGGGGAGAACATACAAACTGCACACAGAAATGCCCCGAGCCAGGGAATCGAACCTGGGACCTTCTTGCTGTGAGGTGAACGTGCTAACTACTGCACCACTGTGCCAGCAGTGTATATGCTGTTTAAGAAAATCTGACAGTTGGGCTTCCGAGTAGCCCATCAAGGTGCATGACTATCAACACCAGAGATTGCAAGTTCAAATCCAAGTTAATGCCACAGCCATCCATGACCGGGCGTCCATGGAAGCTAATTGGCCAAGCACTCACGATAGGGAGGGATGGCATGCGCTCACTTCCCATGGGCGTCTGTGAGCTCATTCGTACGAAGGGGCGAATAGTGATTTCCCTCAGAGTGTGTTAGACTGCCCCCGAATACGCATGCGCAGCAGTTCGAAAGCAGGTGGGTGGTAGCATTGCATGTCACGGAGGGGGTATGTGCATGCTTACACCCCTCCCTGGTTGGTGGTGGTCATGTTATAGGGAAGGAAATACTTGATGGGTGGGAATTGGATACGACTAAAATTAAGGAGAAAAATTAGGAAAAAAAAAAATATATGAATAAAAAAAAGAAATCTGACAGTTGAACAATTACAAAACAAGTATCATATCTGAAAATTAACTTCGATGTCTGGCAATTTTCTTTCAAAAAACAAAAACAACAACTACAACAACAACAATAACCAAAAAAGAAAAAAAAAAACCCACATTTGCCCGGAAATTATGGCACTTAAATTAATGGGGAGCAAAAGAAGTCAGAAGTTAACAGGGTCATTTTGGCACTAATATACTCATTTCTGCATGCTGATTTTCATCTCTGATCACATCAAATCCTTATGCCTATGTTGTACGTGACTCGTATCTATTATTAGTATAAACATTCCTCTTGACCCATGTGTGCTTCTCTTCTAAATCAACAACGTCATTTATATGATTTCCCTGCGTCATAACTAACAAGAAAAACACCATTACTGCAGTAGCGATAAAATTAAAATTCGCATTACCAGCCTTCATCATCAAGATTTTATTTTCTCTGACAGCTTGCCAGCAGTATATTACTGGAGCAAGTTAAGGATGAAATAAAGGCCAGATACAAAGCGTTTTTTTTGTTTGTTTGTTTGTTTTTTGTTTTTTTTTTTGCTATTTTTTCAGCTATTAATTCCACTCTGCAGTTTAGAGCACTATACTATTCCTAAAACAGAGTTAAGGAAATATTCCAGCACTTTTTGATCCTAATGTCAACTGTATCTGTAGTTCATAAACATAGCTCACACTGGGAACAGTGTCCCTGCCAGTTTTTAGAAGTATAGTGTCGTTGTTTAGTTTATCTTTTTGATTTTGTATATACTGAATATTAAGAGAAAAAAGAAGAAGAAAAAGATTGTAATGCAGACAAAAAATTCTCCCAATAAATAAACATAAAGTGCAACATGCAGTTAAGATGAAGATTGTGATCATCAGTATTCGAATGTGATCATCAGTACAGATGTGGCTTGTTACCGTGCCTTCATCTGTGCAGTCGCAGTCTTTCTGATTGCTACACAATTAAAGAAGAAAAAAAAAAAAAAAAATAGTGTTTGCCCAAATTTACCTACCAGTAATACAGTTTAAAAAATCCATCCGACAGGAGAAACTTATTTCCTAAACACTTCCTAAATTAGGGCTGCTATCAGGTTTCCAGATATAAATTAATGCTGTATTCATATCATTATGCTAATAATAATCATATTACCTGCCGAACCACTTAATCCTCCTATGGATTAAACAGGGAGACTGGAGCCTATCTCAGCCAGCAGTGGGCGAAAGTGGGTACACCCTGACCAGCTCGCCAGACCACCACAGGGCAACACACACAACCATTAACACTCACACCTGGGGTCAATTTTAAACAGCAAATTATCCTAATAATGTGCATGTCTTTGGACTGTGTGAGGAAACTGGTATACCAGGAAGAAACCAACACAAGCACGGGGAGAATATGCAAACTACACACAGAAACACCCAAGCTCAGGAATCAAACCCAGGACCTTCCTGCTGTGGGGTGAACATGCTAGCTACTATGCCACTGTGCTGTCGATCATCACATTATCATATTATAAATTTATTCATCATTGAGTGGTACAACAGATAAGTGTTCATCTGGAGTTTGAATGCACATAAATACCACAGCCCTCCATGACCATGAGCCCAAGAGTGCATACTTTCAGGAAGGGATGGCATTCCTTAAAAACAATTCCCTGTCAATCACAGCAACGCTAGCCGATCATGGGCGCTTTTGAGCTCATGCATATGAAGATGGGCTCCAGGTCTTTTAAGCTGCCTTTGATGTTCCATGAGCAGCAGCTCTAAAAAAGTGCAGTCAGCTGGAATCAAAGGTCCCTGAAGGAAACACTTGGTGACCTTCGCCCTTCCTGATTGGTGGATGTCATGTAATAGGATAGAAATGTTCAGTGGGATGGAATTTCATCCATCTAACCATCCATTTGCTGAACCACTTAATCCTACAAGGGTCGTGGGGGACTGAAGCCTCTCTCTGCTGACTCTGAGCAGGGCACCGTCTGAACAGCTCGCCAATCCATCAAAGGACCAACCCACACACAACCATTCTCACCCACACCTAGGTGCAATTTTAAACAACCAATTGCTAGCCAAGCCTAACGTGCATGTGTTTGGACTGTGGGAGGAAACTGTAGTATCCAGAGGAAACCCATGCAAGTATGGGGAGAATATGCAAACTCTACACAGAAACACTGTTGTTGTGCTCAGGACTCGAATCCAGTACCTTCATAAGCATTCACTCGGTCTATACTCAGTAGAAACACTTATGGGTTTAATTATAGTTGCACGTGTTCTGGGATATGTTTCTATCAGCATTACGCATCTGGATCCTGACATTTTTTGCACATTTTTCTTAGTAAAGAGTCTGTGTATTGAGATTAGACAACACTTTCAGATTTTTTTGGTTCTGAGCCACTCCAGAGTAGCTTTGACAGGGTTGCTGTCCTGTTGAACGTTTCTTTTCAACTAGAGCAGGTTTTCTCCTAGAATTGCCCTTTTTATGGCTACATACATCCTGCCCTCAACTCTGACCAGTTTCGTTATCTCTGCTGGTTAAAAAAGCCCCTCCCCCTCAAATAAAGCTAACACCACCATGTTTCACTTGGTGGCAGGTGTTGTCAGTGTAGTGAGAAATGTTTCTACCAAGGCTTGAGCTTTGTGCCAAGGTCAAAAGTTTTGTTTAAACCGCTAAGTAGCTAATTACCAAGGGAAATATTAGCTAGGGATTAAATTGGATGCATTAGTGTTTTCCTTGTTGGTGAGTCTTTTTTGTGAAATAGTATTTAAATGGAGATGTGTTGTTTTATTGCGTAATAAGACACATCATATATATATATATATATATATATATATATATATATA
>JAQMYF010000013.1:6100900-6111050 GCA_030014195.1 Neosilurus mollespiculum | reverse complement strand
TGTGAGTATGTATGGTTCGGAGAGAGAGAGAGAGAGAGAAAGAGAGAGAGAGAGAGAGAGAGAGAGAGAGAGAGAGTAAGTTGTCGTTCTGCGATAAACTGGCGAGCTATTCAGGGTCTACCCCACTTTCACCTGGAGTCAGCTGGGATAGGCTCCAGCATCTCCGCAACCCCAGTACAATGAAGCGGTTCAGTGCATATAATTAAAAAAATTACTTACAAGACTTTTCAAGAACATTTCATTTATTCCATAAGTCAGTTTGATGGATAAAAGGTAGGCTCAAATGTCCCATGCTCACATGGCTGATATGTCCCCATCTTTACCGATGTGTACTAGTGTATATATCTTTACAGATGTTTCAAATAACTTGAACATGCTGAAGAATTCTCAAAGATTGGGAACATCTGTAAAGATCAGGACCAACATTGACATCATGTGAGCCTTCCTTAGGGCTCATTTTGTGGTGATGGCTCACAAATGAATGTTGATCAGGATAATGATTGGATTTGACCTAATAACCATACGTTGTATATCACAATACAACACATAATCCATTATAGTTCCTAGCATTACCTCATCACTTACTGATTGTTCTAGAACAATTACAGTGGTTCTTGCAAATGTAAATAAAATATGTAACCAGCAGATGTCAGTAATTTAGTACCTGACATGTTCCCAGTGATGACGGTGTGTCTTGATTCATAGCACTGCTCGTAATTTGGCCCTGTTTTCTGCTTCCTTTGCCAGGATGAACACTTGGGTGAATACTAACCTCCCCTACACCCTATATGAATTAACTACACAGCCAAAGTTTTCATTTAAAGGTATCTAGGATACAGTGTAATGTCCAGTATGGATAGATTTGGGTAGGATTCAGTCTTTGTTTAGCCTCTGATGCTTACTCACAGATGGAGTAAATGTAACACTGTTAAAAAAAGTTACACTTTTTTCCCCCTTTTGAGTCCAAACTTCTTTATTTTACTTCCATGTGTGTGTAAGAGAGGGAGGAACTGGGCGTGAGAAGTTCAGGTGAGTACATTGCAACACACACACACACACACACACACACACACACACGCAAAGACACACTTCAGTCTAAAGGGAAACACTTCAAAAGTCCAGCTCCTCTCTCATGAACGTCTGCTTTTTACATTTCAGAGGAAATGTGATTAGGATAATCTTTTTTTTTTTTAATTCTGCTTTAACTCCACACGTTTAACCTGGTAAGTCATTTTCCTTTCTCCAAAATTAAACTTTAAAAACCTTACAGAACTGTATTCATGTCTACCTGAGAAAAATGAACAGATCAGGAGTTTTTCATGGTTTGCATGTAATATTTATATTAATTCATGGTTGGACACGGTCGTACAGTAATATATCATCCGTACAATGTTGGATTAATGCTTGATGTTTAATTTTCAGTGTTGACTTAACACACCAGGTGTTTCATTTCCTAATATAATGATTACAGTACTGAATGTTCTTACCTTTGCACAGTAGATTAATTTCCTATAAAAAGGCTAAATTGACATTTATAGACCCACTAAATAGACACCCACTGGGTTCTGAGTGTATCAATCAGACGTAGTAATGGATCTCTTGACCACACTTCCTTTTCTCCCAACAGCATGTGAATCCACTGGTAGTTTTCTCCAATAATTGGAAGGCTTACCCCTTTCAAAGGAAATGGATCTCCATCGATAGCATCTTTATCACACAAGCCATGGCTGACCCACCTCCTCCACCACCACCACCACCACCACCTCCACCACCTCTTCCTCCTCCTCCTCCTCCTCCTCCTCCACCAGCACCCCCGGGACTATTTCCCGGGGGAAAGCCGCTCTCCCGTGGCTCCAGAGCAGGTTCCAAGATGAGGAACTTTAACTGGGAGGCCATACCTCAGGACACAGTACTGGGCAAACACAACATCTGGACAGCAGAGAAGAAGAGGGAGTATGAGCTTGACACACAGCGCATGGAAGAACTGTTTAGCCGCAATGATCAGACTGAGGGTCAGATTCAGGCATCCACACGAAGGAGTGTAAGAGGCATGCCGAGCAATATGCAAGGACTTGAAATGGTCAGTGATTTTTTTCTCCTCCTTTTTCTCCTTTGTGTCTTTTTTGCTGTATTTGCTGTATTTCCATTTTCTAGATTATCACAGGAAGTAATCTAAAGCCTGTGTAAGTCTGCTTATTATGGACCTTATAGTCTACCAACCAGGTTGAAAGTTGTATGTATTCTTGTTGAGGTCTGTGGCATCCTGGGTTGATATATGGACTTATGTTAGGAGGCTACGCAGTGCGTAATGATGTCATCTAGACGTAGTTAAAAAGATGCAGACTTGAGTCTCAGGGAGAGAAGCACGTGTTAAGTTGTAAGCTGTGTTCGTACTGAGTAAAGCACAAGAAGAGGAGCGATGACACTTCATTTATTCGCCCACAGAACTACAGAAACAATCCCATATTTTTGTGGAATTCCATGGAATTTTCTAGCTAGCACTAGCTAGCTAGCTAGTTATGTTAGATCACATGCTCATCAGTTCCTGGTCTTAGTAGTTGTACTTAATTGTTGTTTGCAGATACAGTGCCTTGCAAAAGTATCCACCCCCACCAGCTGCATTTTTCATATTTTGTTGCCTCACAACCTGCAATTAAAATAGATTGTTTGAAGGTTTGCATCATTTCATTTACGGAACATACCTACAACTTTGAAGATGTAATTTTTTTTATTTTATATTGTGAACCAAACAACAAATTAACATAAAAAACTTCAGCGTGAGTAACTATTCACCCCCCAAAGTCAGTACTTTATAGAGCCACTTTTTGCAGCAATTACAGCTGCCTTTCTGTAAGAAGTAAAAAGTAAAGTACCAATTTTCATTTTTTTTATTCTTTTTTATATATTTTTTTCTCATTTCACTTCACCAACTTAGATTATTTTGTGCAGATCCAGCACTTAAAATTTAGATTTAAAAAACATTTAAATTACAGGTTGCTATGTAACAAAATAGGTAAAAAGCTAAGAGGGGTGAATACTTTTGCAAGGCACTGGAGCTTTACATTTATCTTACATTTATCAGTTTAATACAAGTGAGACCAACTTGGAAGCTTGGTAGTACTTGAACCCCCGACTTTTGGATCAGTAAGCCAGCCTTAATCACTCAGCCAACACCGCCCACTGCCTAGAGTGGTTTATTGGTTTAATATCATAAGACTCTTCAATAAGAATGTAGTTAAGATAAGAATCCTATTGTTAGCACAGCCGCCCGTTACCACTGCCTAGCTTGTTTTGCCGGATTAAAGAGTGAAACTATGAGACGCCAAAGGAAATGTGTTGCATAAACAAGATAGCATGAATTATCAGTCACGACATGACAATGTTTACCAAAAAAATTGATAAAATTGCCTCTGAAGGTAAACTGTACATCATGGTCATGTGATTTGCTTGTTTATTTATTGGAGAAAGATTTTGTAGCCAGAAAGTTTAGTTTTATCATTGATATTAAACTGGTGTTAAGTGTGTTTTAGATTCTTTATATATATACAAAATGCTAAATTTACTGGATAAACACAAACAGTTTGACCTGCTAAAAGTCATTGTGCAATTCTCACTCAGTTTACAAGCCGACTTTCTTCCATGGTATTGAATAAGAGTTTATGCAACACTGTTATAATTAAGTCAACACATGGGTGTGTTAAACAACACATTGTCCATAACATCCTGTATCCGGCTTCAGGTTATGACACTGTAAAACTTACATTTTTTATTTAAGTTCATTTTTAGTGGATTTGTCAATCCTGAAGATTGCATTAAAAACAGTGGTCACCAATGAAATATTTTACCTTTGTTTTTTTGTATTTCTTGCAGGATTATGCAAAAACTAATGTACACATTTTCATGAAATTCCTACCAGAGATGGGGCTTGGGACAAGGAAGACTCCATTAGATTTTGGAGATGATCTATAGCAAATTTAGGAAATTTTGAAAGGATTCTTTAACATTGTGAGGTTGGACGTTTTTATTGGAAGTCTTGTATAATAGCAGTCCCAGCAGGAACTTTCTATTGTTTGCAAAAACGTTATTTTCATGAAATTCCTACAAGAGGTGGAGCTTTAGACGAGGAAGACGCCTTTAGATCTTGGAGATGATCTGGATCAAATTCTGAATCTGGAAAGTTTTAAAGGATTCTTTAAAACTATAAGAGAGGGGGTGATTTTTAACATGTTTCATATGAAGTGAATGCTGGGACTATCGGAGGTTTGTGGTTTCGGAATGCTCTTGTTTATGCCTGTTGTCTTTCATGTAGGCGACAGCACTGGTATCTTTGGATTTTAATTATTTAAACAGTAAACAGTGTATTTTAAAATCCACAACACATACAATATTGCAATTGTGGAAATGTGTATATGTGTGCGGCACTAAGAAGACAGTCCAAGTGGCTTGTCTGGAGAACATTTTTAACTATTTACATTTTAATGAAGTACCAAGGGGGGGCATGGTGTCAAGCATTTCCGCCTCACAGCCACAAGGTCCTGGGTTTGACTCCCCTGTAGCCGAGGACATTTCTGTGTGGAATTTGCATGTTCTCCCCATGCTTGTGTGGGTTTGCACATTAGGCTAATTGAATTTACTTGATTGCTCCTGCATGTGAATCAGCGTGAATGGTTGTTTGTCTGTGTTGCCCTGCAATGGACTGACAAGCTGTTCTGGGTGTACCTCACCTTCCATCAGGTTCAGCTGGGATTTGCTCCAGTGTCTCAGCATCATCATCATCATTTTTTCCCACTGGGCCTGAGATCGACCATCTGTAGGGGGTGGGGGGTTGGGGCTCGGGGCTCTGGGAATCACAGTTGGAGCAGGTGCTGAAATTCTGGTTTATGCATCAGCGTTCTTCTAGCTTGGCAATCAATGCCTAACAATTTCTCCAGCAACCAATAACAGGATAAGCACTATGGATAATAAATTAATAAGTTAATTAATTACTAATCATAATTATTATAATAATATTTATAATAATAATGATAATTAAAAAAAACATTTTCTAAAATTTTAAATCGACCCAGCCTGATTATAAGTGATCCTGATGTACAGATGGTTTTCTGACTTCAGTCTGTTTTGATGCATGATGATGTAATCATGTTGTTGCTGGGATATCACGTTATTCCCGGGGCACTCTAATTCAAAGCATTTCTGCTTTGTGTGTCTTGTCTGGACAAAACAAATGCTACAATTTAAAACGGATTGACTCTGTTTCGCATTACCCAGGATATGACATATGTATTTATATTTAGGTTGTGTGCTCATGTATGTTTTTGTCTGTTTGTTGGTGGAGGGATGTTCCTCTTGTTTGCGCAAGGTGGATGGTTGCCTTTTTAGTGTATAGCAATAACATAATGTCGTCAAGTAGATTTCTTTGTTTGTCGTTAATAATAGTGAGGTATGTGGCTCCTGAATGAGTGACAATGAGGTGACAATGAGGACGGGGCGTGTTAAAGATCAACTAACATCTGCCACTCGGATTGGAAGAGTTTCATATCTGCCAAAGTGCATAATGATCCTTGTTTAAAAAGCAGTTTTGTCAATGTTAATCATGGTCACAAGTCAGTAATCAATAACAGTGATGAGATTCTTTGTGTGTGTGTGTGTGTGTGTGTGTGTGTGTGTGTGTGTGTGTGTGTGTGTGTGTGTTTTCCTTCCAGGTTTCAATTCTTGGTTCCAAGAAGAACATGAACATCAGCATTTTCCTAAAGCAGTTCAAACGGTGAGTTTACCTGGAAACAGGAACCACAGCACATGAATACACAAACTGCATTTCCTGTGTAAAATCACAAACTCGGTTGCTAGTGAGTCACACCCATGAAGCCGTGCATGTCTCTGCACGCCAGATATTTAGCTACAGGCTTGCTCTTCCACCGAAAGCAACATATTTCCTGCACAACATGAGTGTCATGATAAGAGGGGTTCGATCGTCACTATCAGCTTTCTCCTGACTCATACATTACATCAGAGCAGCACAATCTGAAATGCTCACTTTTCAAGGTGAACAGGTCAATGTGTCGCTTCCAGAAGTTTCTTATCTGACCTGCATTTTTTATTAAGAGCTAATATACACACAGATCAATAACGCAGCTACAACAGAACATCAGTCCAGAGTTTGAGATAAAAAAAGGGACCATAAACAGAAATCTATTAGGTCTGGCTGCAGCCGATTTCAGCTGACACTGGGCAAAGGCATGGTACACTCTGAACAACTCATCAGACCATCACAGAGCAACACATATACAACCAGTCACACTCACATCCACACCTAGGGGTAATTTAGAACAACCAATTAGCATAATGTGCGTGTCTGTGGGAGGAAACTGGTGTACCCAGAGGAAACCCATGCAAGCACTGAGAAAACTTGTAAACTCCACACAGAAACAGCCATGCCCAAGACTTGAACCCAGGACCTTCTTGCTGTGATGCGGACGTGGTAGCCCCTACGTCACTGTGCCACTTTGGAGTTAGCCTGAACTGTTTTACACTAAATTACAGTGAAAGGAATACCTCTGGATTTCTATGCAAAGTAAGATGGGAAAATTTATGGGAAAAGTTACTTTTGTGGAACATACTGTGGTCTTCTGGTCAGGTAGTCCACAATTCAGGACACATCCACCTGCATCGCTGTCAGCTTCTCACCCAGGAGGGTTGGCCTGATGATATTGAATGCACATGATCCTCACAGTGATTGCCAGCTGGTTCAGGTGGGTGTAGACACGGTTAAGCGGGTAGATGATGACGTGCTCAACTCCGAGACGAGGCTGGTAAGCAAACTCAAGGGGGCTCAGATGTGGTCTAACCATGGGACAGAGTTAATCCAGTATGAGTCTCTCAAGGGTCTTCATGACATTTGAAGTCAGTGCCATGGGCATGTAATCCTGGGGGCCACTGTGACGTGGGGTCTTTGGTACAGGAACGAGGCATGATGTCTACCACATTACTGGGACCCTCTGTAGACTCAGGCTAATCGTGCAAATGTAATGTAAGACTCCACAGAGCTGGGGGCACAGGCTTTAAGGACACGGGGCTCACCCCATCCAGTCTTGCTGCCTTACCTGAGTGGAGTCTTTTCAGCTGTCTCTGGACTTGATTATAGGTGAAGTTGACAGCTGAGAGAGGATTGTCAGAGGTGCAGTAAGGAGAGGGAGGGAGAGACAGTGGTGTGGCAGGGAGTTCCAGGCTTGCTCTTGACATGTTAGAAGGAGGCTGAACAGTAGCTTCAGTGTCAAATCTGTTAGAAAACATTTTCGGCTCGTTGACTACATTGTCATATGACTACATTTGTTCTAATGAAATGTCAAAATGCTCAGATATTGCTCTGAATATTTTCAGTTTCATGTTCCTAATGTGGTTGTTGATATTTAAAAACCTGTATTACAGTAGCTATTGTGGTGTAAGTTGGCTTTTTAGTTCTACCTTTAACACTTCCTCCGTTAATAATGTCATAGTTCACAGGAAAGTGAGTGCATGGCTCTGATACATTACTACTTACTTTAAGTTAGTAAGTAAGTGTAAGTGGTGTAATACGGACTGACATGAGCTGGAGTGTTTTAAGTTTAATCATAATTTAGCCCTTGCTTGTCCGGGCATTTCTCGTCAAGGTTGCTGAAAGAATGATGCATGTCTGAATTGCAGCAGTGAGGCATGTATTTGCTTGCTCACAGTTGCAGCTGAGAGCAGAACTCTACCCTGACTTACATGAGGTCTTATATGAGATGACACTTTGTAGAACACGTCAGTAGGACTCAAGCTTTATGACAAGTTTACGTAGATTTCCGATTGCTTTTGTACACACTTATACTTATTGCGAAACACTTCAGGTGAGTTTCAGCTTTGAAAAAAAAATTCTATATGTGTCATACCATTGAGACAGATAAGTATGGGGCAACATGTCAACCAAGCTGACATAAGAACATTTTCACAATACATGCTATACCATACATCTAAATATTTACTGCCAGGTTTAGACACTGTGATTTGAAGGTTGTATTTACCCTGCCCAAAATTAGGTTTTTAGGCCGAGGTATTGTAATTACCAGCGTTTGTCTGTCTGTCCATCTGCTTGTCAGATTGACTGTGAACAAAATCCTGACCTTATCCATGCAGGGTCTTTTACTGGACTTGGTGGGAAACCTACCCAACCTGAGTCCCAAAGATGATCTGATTTTGAAATATCTAGGTCAAAGGTCATGGTCAGAGCAAGGTCACAAATATTTGAAGTTGGGGCACTTATAAGGATAGAATATATGCTTAGATGAGCAAATGGGTAATTAACATGGGACCCAGAAAGGTGCTGTGTGGCAAAGGTACCTTGGACTCTGTGACAGCCTCTCTACTTTTAAACTTGGAAAATCTGTCAAATGATGTAGTGGCTCAATTATGAATTTTTTTTCTCAGATTTTTTTGTTCTACTGAATAAGAATACTTACTTATTCAGTAAATAAGAATACTTTGACACATCAGTTTCCATCATATAAATATTTCACCAAAAATAAATAAATTTCAGGGCAGAAATTGTAAATATGAAAGGTTTTCTAACCCTTATAACCTCCACAGGTCAGTAACGGAGCTGATTGAGGACATCCACGGTGGCAAGAGTGAAAGATTTGGTTTTGGGAAGCTGCAGGAACTTTTTAAACTACTGCCTGAGTCTGGAGAGGTAAAGAAATTACCATGTCCCTAGGAGATCCAGAGATCCAAACAAAAGAGACATTTTTTATCCTATTTTTGCTTTTCTTCAACTACTTAAACCAAGTAGCTGATAAATTGTAATCAGCAAAGTAGACGAGATGAATGCTTCATATTTTCTCCTGTATGATGGAACGACAGGACATAGTGTACTATGATCAGGGCTTTTTGTTGTTTGTTGCTCTTTTAAAAGCAATACACCACTCATGAGGATAGAGCAGCTTTAATGTGTGACAAATAGAAAAGCAAATTGTCATCATTCATTCATTTGCCAAACTGCTTGATCCTACTAGGGTCACCGGGAGGTTGGAGCCTATCTTGGCCGACTCTGTGTGAAGGCAGGGTGCACCCTGAACAGCTCACGAGTCCATAGCAGGGCAATAAACACACAACCATTCACACAGCCAGTTAGCCTAATGTGCATGTCTTTGGAGTGACTTTGGAGAAAACCAGAGCACCCAGAGGAAATTCACACAAGCATGGGGAGAACATACATGCTCCACACAGAAGTGCCCTTGCCAGGAAAATGGCTTGAACCCTGGGGCCATCTTGCTGTGAGAGGGGTTTCCTCTTTGCATTTCGGTCTCCTCCCACAGTCCAAAGACATGCACATTAGGCTAAGTGGATATTGTCAATTACCTTTAGGTGTGAATGTGAGTGTGAATGGTTGTGTTTCTGTGTTGGCCCTGTGATGGTCTGGCAAACTGTTTAGGGTGTACCCCACCCTCACCAAGAGTTGGCTGGGATGGGCTCCAGCCTCCCTGTGACCCTAGTAGGATCAACAGGTTCAGCAAATGAATTATTGAATAAATGAGGAGGGCTTAAGATGAAGTTCATGCAAGGGTTTTGACACATCTGTATCTTTTTTATTATTATTATTATTATTTAAGCAGCAACATGTTAAAGAGTCATGTTTAATAATATTTTTTAGGCTGTAATTTACAATATAAAAAAGAATTGTTCAGTTTTGTCATATAGAAGTATGTAAGAAATCAGAATAAACTGGCAATTAGGTTATTATAGCAATGTGCCTCCAATGCTTAACTAGATTTGTTGATTGTTTGTTTGAATCACTGCACTATGGTAACGCCAATTTACACAAATTAGCCACCGCTTAACAGTACTATTAAAGGTGTTTCTGTGTTAGCCCATTGATGGTCCTGCTAACTGTTCAGTATTCCCCGCCTTCACCCGAACTTGGCTGGAATGAACTTTCAGTTCATAATAAATAACTAATTTTAGTCTAGCAAATCTAGTATTTAGCTAGCTTAAACATTTTAGTTCACATGGATGAACTATAAACATTCTCAAATTGAAAGTGCTGCATTAGTACCCTGTAAGGGCAGTGGTGGCTTAATCAGTTAAGGCGATGGGTTACTGATCCGAAGGTCAGCAGTTCAATCCCCACTATCACCAC
>JAQMYF010000013.1:6086008-6099943 GCA_030014195.1 Neosilurus mollespiculum | reverse complement strand
TTTCCCACATACAATATATTTAGCTCTACTTCGACGTATCGAGCACTGTTCTACGAAAAATCGACTCAAGATCTTATATATGTATAAAAATTTTTAATAATTGATTAAATAATCCAGATGTGAAATATTGATTAATACAAAGTACTTCCTCCATTCTTTTTATTTTCACTTCATTTCAGGTGAAGCAACTTCTAGGTTTTAAAGGAGACTATTCAGCACTTTCTGAGGCTGATCAATTCATGATTCAACTTGTAAAACTTCCATGGTGAGTCACAGTGTGAAGTGCATCCTTGTGTATTTTTCTCCTCAAAATCCTCACTCAGTAGCTTTACTATTATTACCTGCTTACCTTCTTCTCTCTGTGTAACCTGTGGTTTAAATACTTCCATGCTAATTAAGTGATATGAACATGATATAATATAATGTCTCTATCTGTGCCAACAGCTACGAGGAGCGTCTGAAATGTTTCATCATAAAACAGGAGTTCCCCCCTTTTATGGATGAGGTGAATCATTCCATTACCATCATGACCGCTGCTGGAAACGGTAATAACACACCCTTATTTTTTTATCCTCTGTAAACCGACTAAAGCCATCAGTCACATATTTCATTCTGCGAGTCATCCAGTGTCTGTTAAGTTTACAGAGTTATTACCTCTTTTTAAAGAGTGATAGGGTCAAAACTTGCAACTTAAAATTTATAGCTAAAATACGAATACTAAAAATGTTAGTCATGTCAGAATAATCAGCAAAGCTGTTTATTTTACTACCTCATATTGTAATCACTGTATTGTTTCCATTATCGACACCATTCTATGACTCAGTAGGGTGTGTACAGCACACTTATTTGTGACTTTATGCAATTTCATACCAACCCTTTTCCAAACCTCAGTAAAAAAAAAATTCTATTGCTTGAGGCTTATGTTTTTAAACTTATTTTACTTTATTACAACTGACTGCATAGCTACAGTAGCAAGACAGATTTGACTCAATCAACCGCAATTCAGAAATACAATATTTTAAGCTAAAAATAAAAACCCAGATGAACAATGATTGTGTAGTATCCCTTTAGTGCATTGGCATCTATTAGTCATGCAATTTCTGCTTCTTTTAAGTGAGTCAGATAATTTGGTACAAAGAGTCGACTCTCACGAAAATGAGTCGACTCGTTCGACTCCCAAAGTGATTTACTGCCATTTTATATCTAGACTGGTCAAAGTTTGCACAATTTTGATTAATTTTTTTTTTTCCGGTTAAAAATATTTTAATGAAATCTTACCCTACCTTCTAATTAACAAAATAACTTTATTTGCACTACAGCCGGGCGAATATGATCTAAAAATTAAATCTCACCTTTTTTCAACTTAGACCTTACGATTTACGATTCCGAAATTTTTCACGCAAATATACTATTCAATTACGTTTTATTTCAGCAAAAACAGCACAGATAATTTTGTTTTTGGAAAGCCCGGGCAGGCCTCCAGCCCAATGCAAAATTTATGGAGAAACTTAAGTAAAAAAATAACTAAATATTATATCTAACTTAGTAACTAACTAAATAAATCTTATACACACGTTTTAACACATCACTCTTTTTTTTTTTTTTCAAATTAAGCAGCTACATGTTAAAGACTCATGTTTATAGGCTATAATTTACAATAAAATAATTATTCAGTTTTGTGATATACCAGTATATTAGGCAAATCAGGCTATTATAGCAATGTGTTTCCACTTCTTACATAGATTGTTTGATGTTTGTTTGACTCACTGCGCTATGATAACGCTAATTTCCACGAATTATCCACAAGCTAACAGTACTCTTAAATGTGCTTTAGATAAGATTAGGTAAGACTTTCCCCCCTAAGGTTACATCACTAGTGGGTAAATAATTGGGTTTGATAATTCAAGGAATACATCCTTTTTCTACCTTGAGCCCAATTTCCCCTTCCCACCCGTGTACATGAAGGTCCACCCCTCTAACTTTCCATGACCTGTAATTGACAGCAAATGCATAGAAACACAACCACAAGCATTCTGGACTGGAAGTCGCTCATGTTTTCTCAGTCACATTATTCATCATTATTTTTGAGTCATGTTTATCTTTCAGGTTACAGGTACAGTAGATGTGATTATTGAATAGTGAGACTGAACTTACGTAAGTCGGTATGTAAGGTGGTTTATATCAACCAGCAGACACGCATAAACATCTAGTGAAAGTTTGAAGCAGCACACGTGGTTCTGTCCAGTGTTACACCTTGTTTGAAATAGGTATGTTTTACTGACGTGCCATTAAAAAAAATCCAATAAAATAAAGCTTGTGGGGAAGAATGCAGATCACGTGCATGTGTGTTTAAATGGCACAAATGATTTTATGAAGGTCGATCAAGAGGATGTCGAAGATGACGAACCTTGTGGATCCCTTTGCACGTCAAGTCAGACACTATTGTTCAAAAATTGAACAACTCTTTTGAAATGATCGCCAAGTCAGCATTAGAATGACTTGGCCTTCAGTGAAAAAGAGACTGGAAATCACAACACAACAATTGGCAACAAACTGAAGCAAACCTAAATTTTCTGATATGTATGATCACATGCAGTGGGACTTGGACCTTCCAGTAGGATTCTGAAATAAACAGTAGTCACTATGGAGGAATCAAGTCTACATTTGGCAGGCCTTTATTGAGGGTTAAGGGCCATGTTCAAGGGCCCAATAGAGGCAGCTTGATGGTACTGGGACTAAAACCCCTGAACTTTGGATCAGTAGGCCAGGGCCTTAACCAGCTGAGCCACCACTGCCCGGTCTACACTCAAAGGACTCGTTTTGATTCTGTTCTAGAAGTGGAAAAAAAATGATGTACTGAATGAACAGGTTTTCACATCATTGGACTTTTTCTTCCCTGATGGCGCGGATATAAAACCGGGACTCAAATAATGAGCGAGTGGTTCAGGGAGCACGAGGAATCATTTTCACATAAGTATCGGCACCCCAGAGTCCTGACCTTAACCCTATTGGAAGTTTTGGGGATGTGCTGGAGAAGACTTTATGGAGAGGTTCAGTTTTTCCCTCATCGAATCAAGACGTTGGTGAGAAATGAACCCGACACTGGATGAAAATAAACGTGATGTTGCTTAAGTTTGTTGAAACGTTGCCATGGCGATTACACACTTAAAGCAAGGCTAAAGGCGGAACAACAACATATTCGTGTGTGTGACTTTTTTTTTTTTTTGCCAGGGCAGTGTAATGAAAATAGATAAAAAAAATGTATGACCCATTCATTTGCTGAACCCCTTTCTAGGGTCGCGGGGAGGCTGGTGCCAATCTTGGCTGACTCTGGGCGAAAGCAGGGTACACCCTGAACAGCTCGCCAGACCATCCCAGAGCAACACACACAGCCATTCACACTCACACCTAGGGTCAATTGAGTACAGCCAGTTAGCCTAAGTTACATGTCTTTGGACTGTGGGAGGAAACTAGAGTACCCAGAGAAAACCCACACAAGCACGGGAAGTGAATGCTATCGCCACACAGAAATGCCCACATCTGAGAATGAAACCCAGGACCTTCTTGCTGTGATGCACATGTGCTAACCACTATGCCACAGTGGTGCCAAAAATAAATAAGTGCAGTACGTTTGATTTCTAATCTGAATTTTTTTTCTAAATTGAAATTTAGAGCTGTTGGATTGTGTTGACCTTCATTCTGTCATCCGCCTGGTGTTGAAGACTGGGAACTACATGAATGCTGTGAGAATTCTTATTCTTATTTTTATTCTTATTTTTATTCTTATTCTTATTCTTATTTTTGTTATAAGATTATTTTTGTTTTATCTTATTTTGATTTTCCCATACCCAGGGTGGCTACGCTGGCAGCGCTGTGGGCTTCCGCATGACCTCTCTGCTGAAACTGGCCGACACGAAAGCCAACAAACCAGGAATGAACCTCATGCACTATGTTGTGATGGTAAATCAAACTTTCTTTTTATTATTATTATTATTATTATTATTATTATTATTATTATTACTATTATCTGGCAAAAGGATGTTAATGTTATTTTTTGATTCTGCCTTACAACATCTCTCCATTTTATTTACAGCAAGCTCAGAAGACTGATGCTGCTCTGCTGAAATTCCCAGAACAACTCACACACATTGGAAATGCTGCAAGGTAGGAAAGCCACCAAACATACACTTGTTTCTTTTAAAATACTGTCAGATCCAAAATTATTGGCACATTTGTAAAAAAATGGGTAAAAAATATTGTTTGTAGTTTCTTATAATGAAGGTATATATAAAAAAAGCCTTTACTGAAGTTGATATAATAATAATAATAATCATAATAATAATAATAATAATAATAATAATAACTGGTTGGAAACTGGGTGGCATGGTGGTTTAGTGGTTAGCATGTTCTTCTCACAGCAAGAAGGTCCTGGGTTCGAGTCGCAGGCTTGGACGTTTATGTGTGGATTTTGCATATTTTCTCTTTGCTTGCATGAATTTTCCTCGGTGGTACTCCAGTTTCCTTCCACGGTCCAGAAAAACATGCACATTAAGCTAATAATCTGCCCCAAATTGACTTGGTGCGAATGTGAGTGTGAATGGTTGTGTGTGTTGCTCTGCTATGGTCTGGTGAGCTGTTCAGGGTGTCATCTAACTTCATCCATTATTGGCTGAGACAGGCTCCAGCCTCCCTACGACCCTAATAAGATTAAGCTGTTCGGAAAATAAATGAGTGAGAGATGAGTGGTAAGAAGGCTATTTTCTGGCTATTTTCTATGAATACACTCCTTTTTGTCCACGATAAACAGGTTAAAAACATGCCTTATCGATCATATAGAAAAAAAATGTGGAGACTTTTATTTAGCCTTAAGAAAGGACTCTCCAATGTCTGCTAAAGGTGTAACTTAAAAGCACAGGCAGCGGGAACACGTTGTCCCTGTAAGAACTTGCGCCCTAAACAAGTTGCGTTCAATTTCCTACATGTTTAAATGTTCACTCTGAAATTGGTGGTGAGCCGAAAGCTAGGGGGACAAATAAGCAAGCAAACCACTGTAGAAGAACTTCCTAATAACCCTGAAGGATACCGCTGCACACATGTAAACCCTTCAAGAAACAAGTTGTACCTACAGGTGTAAAATTGTTCCAAGGCAACATGTTCCAGGCACACATTGTTCCGGCACACGTGCCCGTGTAAAGGTGTTCAAGGCCCAGGGTTTTCGAGTTTCCTGGTCACAATAAAATCTACATTTTCCACCTCTTATTTAAAGAGGAAGGTGAGGAAATGATACCCTCTAACATGATTGATAACAGAACCTCAGTTCATCAATGTTCCACATCATTAATGTAGTTATAAATTATTAAACAGTATGGTGTGTGGTGGTTTTTAATGGTTACAACATTGTTAGCATTGGTATGAAGTGATGATTTATAAGAATGGTATAATTATATTTTGTAATTATAATTATATTACGACATTATTACTTTTACACTGTCACACCATAATAATGCTATAAGAGGACTAAAACACTCTGATGACATGCTGTTATAGAAAAATAATCAATTTATTAGTTCTAACACCAACTTCACTTGCTCAAAACACCTTGTCATTGAATAATTTTCTATAACAGTATGCCCCCTAGTGTTTGATTCCTAATTAGTCTTATTTTATTATTTAGTGAAGTTGGATTTACTCACTCACTCATTTGCCAAACTGCTGGATCCTATTAGAGTCACAAGGAGGCTGAAACCTAACTCAGCCAACACTGGGCGAAGGCAGGGTTCACCCAGAACTGTTTCCCAGACCATCACAGGGCCAACCATTCTCACTCACACCTAGGGGCAATTTGGAAGAGCCATTTAGCCAAGTGTGCATGGCTTTGAATGGTGTGAGCAAGCCAGAGTACCCAGAGGAAACCCACACAAGCACAGGGAGAACATGCAAACTCCACACAGAAACATGCTAACCACTACATTTACATCTATGAGCAGAGCAACGTACATTTCAGTGAGAGCAACTTACATTTGCATTTGCATTGCAGAGCAACAGTTATCATTCTTACACAACTGAGCATTTCAAGATCCAACAGTGGCAGGTTGCAGGTTGGTGGTACTGGGTCTTGAACCCCTGACCTTAGGATCACTAACCCAGAGCCTGAATCACTGAGATTTTTTGCTGAAAATGTATTAAACAATGCTATTGTAGGCAATGAGAATGAAAAAAAAAAAAATCCGACAAGTATACTGAGGTAAAAGTTTGGCTAATAAACAAAAACACTAAAAATACCAATTCTTCAGAAAAATTGAAAGGTGTCGCAATTTTTTATTTTTTTTGACTTTCGCATAGCATGAATGAACTTCAAACCATATGGAATGGTTTAGCGAGTGAAGAAATTAAAAAATACAGAACACTTATACAACTTTACAAAATGAAGAAAATTAGAAACCAAGTACTATTCAAGTATTTATTTCATGTAATATTGGATCATATTGATGAGAATAAGTAAACAAACAACAATATACAGTAATAACAAAAATAGCAGTCTCTTTTTTTTTTGAGAACAAAAAGGCAATATTTGTTGTGGCCACACTTTACTTTGATTACAGCATTTAACCTTTCAGTCAAAGTGTTCCCAAATTTTTTATTTCTTCACTCGCTAAACCATTCCATATGGACTGAGGTTCATTCATGCTATGCAAAAGTCAAAAAAATAAAATGTTTACATTTTTCTGAGAAATTGGTATTTTCAGTGTTTTTAGTTTATTAGCCAAACTTTTCAAATTTAAATTTTTGACAATTTCAATTTTAAACAATCTTAATGTGTTGGAACCATATTCATCCAAAATATAAAAATTTGTATATTACAATTTTTTCCCAGCTCATCCTGACGCAGCCAATAATACGTTTGTGAAACCTGTAAAGCGTTTCTCTCTAATCAATCGGTTTGTTGTGGACCGAGTTAAAATGTGTTTGCTTGTAGGTATATTTAGTTTCTCAGTTGCGTTGATTTATTGAGGGTTTTGATGGTTTTGCCTTCTCAAGCACAAAGTGTGTGCTCATCATGCATGATGGAGTGTTACATCAGTAAGAGAGATACCTCTTTATCCCACTGCAGACTCCACAAACAGGAAATTGAATCGGAATTCCAAAGAAAAGTGACCGAAGTCCAGCAGGCGAAGAAGAGTGCTGATAAACAAGCTGACCTGGCTGAACAGATGAAAGACTTTTTCGAGGTGAGTTCACTTGGGCACAAGTCTTGCCTTGGTGGAAGTATTTTTTTTATTTTTTTTAAACAAAAAGTGTAATATCATGTGACTAAATCCAACGTAAACTGATTGCTAAAAATACCATAAGCTGGCTAATACAGAGGAAACAATTGTGTTGCATTTAACTTCTATAATAACTTTTTTTTTAATAGGAATAATTTAAAAAAATGTTAAATGCATTTTCAATAACAAACTGAAGTTAGTGATTGCAATTACATTTTCAGTTCAGTATATGAGCAACACTGACCAATGTTACTGTGGCAGCACGGTGGTGTATTGGTTAGCACATCCGCCTCACAGCAAAAAAGTCTTGGGCTCGAGTTCAGGGCTTGGCGAGGGTATATCTGTGTGGAGTTTCCATGTTGTCCCCATGCTTACATGGGTTTTCTCCAAGTACTCTGGTTTCCTCCCACATTCCAAAGACATTCATTCATTCATACGAACATTCATTTTCTAAGTGCTTAATCTAAGGGTCGCAGGGAGGCTGGCGCCTATCTCAGCCGACTCTGGGCGAAGGCAGGGTACACCCTAGACAGCTCTCTAGACCATTGCAGGACCAACACACACAAACATTCACACTTACACTCACACTCACACCAGGGGTAATTTGGAACTGCCAATTAGCCTAGTGTGCATGTTTTTGGACTGTGGGAGGAAACTGGAGTACCCGGAAGAAACCCTTGCAAGCACGGGGAGAACATGCAAATTCCACTCAGAAACACTCCGAGCCTGGGAACTGAACCCAGGACCTTCTTGCTCTGAGGTGGATGTGCACCAAAGATATGCGCATTGGGCTAATTAGCTGTTTCAAATTGCCTCTAGGTGTGAATGTGTGTGAATGGTTGTGTTTGTGTTGGCCCTGCGATGGTCTAGTGAGCTGTTCAGGGTGTGCCCTCCTTGGCCCAGTGTTGGCTGAGATAGGCACCAGCCTCTCCGTGACCCTCTCATAAGAAATTTGGACGAAATTAATGTTGTTAGAAATGATGTAAAGGCTAACCGCATCCATCGTTTAAAATGATTTTGTGAAATTTGTTACAAATTGTCACCAAAAGTGTAAGGCTGTACTGGGCTGTAAGGCTAGCTAAATGGCTTCATTGAAAAACATCAACTACTTAGACTTGATAAATGTTTCCTGCTGTCATTCCTAGCAAGCTGAGTCCAGGATCAGTGACACACAGGCCTCCTTCCAGACACTGAACAAGGTCAATGAGTCTGTGGCCGAGTATTTTTGTGAGGAACCGAATGACTTTAAACTGGACGAGTGTTGCGCTATCTTCCATTCCTTCTGTGAAAGATTCAGCCGAGCCCTACAGGTAAAGCCACACCTAACCTCCAAGTACAAATCTGTATGGTTGTTCAGATTCGAGGTTCCCAATCCCTGGTCCCGGAGCACCCCCTGCCTTACATATTGCAGGGGTTCTCTTGTATTTAACACACCTGATTTAAGTAATTAGCTAATTACCAGCTCCTCATGACTTGAAGTGGTCGCGAGAGAGCAAGGAAAGCACCAGCATGTGCAGGACAGGGGGTAGGACCAGGTTTGGGGAACCACTGATCTAGAGTCACTTTTGATTTGGACTTACAGTTAAAAATGCAGCATAATTTTTTCATCCTAATTTCCTTCTTCAGGAGAACATGGAGCGCGAGATGGCCGAGGTTAAACGGAAACAGAAGGAGCGACTGCAGTCTGCTGCCAAGCGGCGTTCCACAGCCACCTGCTCGACACGGGACCAAGATATGGAAGGTATAGCTTTAGAGTCGGTTCTCCAACGGTTCTTGAAAGCACCCGAGACTCCCAGGAGATCAAGGACCCCTTCACCGAGCAGTGCCAACCTGTCTAAGAAATCATTTCAAAAGAACCAACCCAACAAAGACTCCAAAAAGCAGAGCTGGTCTCTGAACACATTCCAGTCCTCCCATGGTAAGGAGAACTCGAATGATAAAAAGCCAGAAAAGAAAAATCTGTTGTGGAGAAGATCTCGTGAGCATGCATTGGTAGTAAATGAGGATGAAGAGGTTCTGACTGACAAAGAAGTGCAGAATTTGAGGGAAGTGTCCCAAAAGGTGCTGCGCTACCAGTCTAGCCGTGGGAGCATATCATCTGGGGACTGTATTTCTCCGGCCTCTTCTCCACATCGACGTGTGTTTCAGGAGGATGAAGAAAAACGACTGTCTGTTACAAACGTGGAGGATGTAACCCAACTTCTAAAAAGCCCGCTTCTTTTGATTCCAAGGAGCCCTTGTATTATCGGCCGTCGACATTCAATTGCTCTACCCACAGCAGATTTGAGCAGAAGTGACAACAATGGATCTGAAGATCGGTTTGTTCCTGGCGAGCCAGAAAACGAAAGCCCTAGAAATCAAATTCCGTCTCTTGGTAATATTGGTAGGATGAAATCAGTGGACAGTTACCTACCATCTACAAATGAGAGCAATAAAGTGTCACCCGGCACTCCAACGGGAAAACTGGAGAACGTGGACCAAGCAGAAGTACAGAAAGAGACTGATGAGAGGGTAAACAGTTCTCAACAAAATTCCACATTTAACGGACAGAACAACCACACTAAGACGGCGTCTCGATTTATATCCTTTTTTAAACGTCTTGGTGAAAAGAACAAACCGAACAATAGAGAACCCGAGTCCAGTAGTGTGGACCCCTAACAGACATCTCTCAGACATGGGATAAGCCTTTTTTTTTTTTTTTTTTGTGGTCGAGAAACTGATCAGTGGTGCACCATAAAACTGATCAGGGCTTTATTTCAAGTTGGCAGTATGTTTGAAAGCTTCAGTTCTCAGTTCAAGGTGTTAAGTAACCTGTAATGGTAGACCTCTACTACAATGCACTTCAAGGTGCATCATCTTAGCAAGAAAAGTGTCGTGTGCAGGTGCTCTTGCATGTCGAGGTGCCACCAGGAAATAACAATGGTTTAAACATTGATTATGGGACCTTTACATTTAAATATTAAGACCAAGCACTGTGTGTATTTTCTCCCATTTTGGAAACAAAAATGTACACAGCAAAAATGGCGTAACAATTTCCTCAACCAATCAACCCAAACCCAAGCCCCCGTAAACTCCTAAATGACGAACACGCATAGAATGGTTTCTAGCATGAATAAACAAAATAAACGTTAAAATAAGTGCAAATGAATGCAACAACAGAAAAAATATTTAAATAAAAAATAAAATAAATAAATTAAATTAAATTAAATTAAATTAAATTAAATTAAATTAATAAAACCCAAAAGGGTAACACAGTTGTAACCATTAAACCTTTACCCCTCTCTGAGTAGTTTTTTTTTCTCAAAGTATCAATTACATCAATGTAATAATAATAATAATAATAATAATAATAATCATCATCATCATCATCATCATAATAATAGGGGTTGCACAACTATAAGGGGTTAAATTGACATCATCTAGTCTGAAATATTCCCCAGGAACCTCAAAGCAATATCATGGCCTGGCGAGTTGTTTAGGGTATACCCCCACCTTCGCCCATAGTCGGCTGAGATAGGCTTCAGCCTCCCCGCAACCCTTCCTGGTGATCGATCTTCCTATTCATTTTAACTCCAACCCTAATGGGGTCCATCTGACAAATCCAATCATCGCTTTAAGTCTTCATTTCCAAGTTTTAACTTTGAGTAGATGATTGTATGGTCAGGTCGGCATAATTAGGGCTGGAGTTACCGTCTTCGGGAAGGTAGCTTAGCAGGAACAGGACTGGGCACCCCTGCCTTAAACGGTTTGGCAAATAAATGAATGAATGAATGAATGAATCCCCAATTCTTTACAGTACTTTCCACAAAGCCAATGACATAAAGAGATATGTCTCCAAACTGCGATACAACAGATGTTCCTTAAGGGTGTACTGTTTCCAAGCAAGTTTTTATCCGAAGCACTGCAGTCCGGGACTTATTTCATTGGTGTGTTCTGTTTGACTAAAAATACATTTTGCTACAAGTGGAACAAGCTTCTTCTTTTTTTTTTTTCACAACTGACAAATGTTTTTATGTGCGGCTCGACTTTTTGATATGCATATTTTGACCAGTCATTTTTAAAGCATCCTTTTCCTAAAAACATCGTCATGTTAGGTTGGAATGTGAAAAGTGTGTCTATAAACCCTTAACCAAAACATGATATTTATACGTAGCTATCAGATATCATAGAATTGTAACTGTGGATACACACACCTTTAACTTCCTCACCATTTTGGGACTCTGTTTCCAACAGTAGCGTTTATCATCACCCAGATGAATAAAACACATAAATATAATAATAAGTTAACGATAATAACTTATACACTTTTGTCAGTGTAAAATCTGAAGAGATGGTCAAATAGTTGTGGGGTTAAATGTTTACTAAAATAAATGTTGTGTTTATAAAGTGTTCAGATTGTATTGTGTGTGTAATACTGAAGGTAGAAAGCAAGACTGTTTTCTTTAACAGTGTAGAATAGACGTTTTCCCCAGTTTTTGTTATTTTATATCCTGATAAATAGCACACGGAGTCCTTAAGATCTAATATTTTACTTTAGTTTTATACAGTCCTGGCCTAGAGTGTTTCTGCGTGGAGTTTGCATGTTCTCCCACGGTGTTCGTGGGTTTCCTCCAGGGACACCGGTTTCCTCCCACAGTCCAAAGGTATGCACATTAGGCCAACTGGCTGCTCCTAATCCCCCTAGTTGTAAGTGTGAGTGTGAATGGTTGTGTGTGTGTGTGTGTTGGCCCTGAGATGGTTTGGCAAGCTGTTCAGGGTGAACCCTCCTCACCCAGTGTCGGCTAAGATAGGATCCGGCCTCTCCGCGACGCTAGTAGTAGGATTAAGTGGTTCGGCAAATGCATGAGTGAGTGAGTAGTTTTATACAGAAAATTCTCTCCAATCACAGCAGCCAACATTAAAACTTTAAACTTAAGATGGTTTTTGTTGCTATTACTATCATAAAGGAATTATAGCATTTTCATCTGCAGAGATAAAATGTTTGGTCTAAAAAAGTTACATTTATGTGCATTTGATAGCTCGTTTTTTTATATGTTAAATTTACAGTACAGCGTGTTTTGGAATACATACATGTACAATAAGTGCATTTAGTATCCACTACACGGAAACGGTGCAATAATAAGCAATTATTGAATGAGGTGGGCGGCACGGTGCTGTAGTGGTTAGCACTTTCACCTCACAGCACCCACAGCACCCACAGCATGCCACACGGTGTCTGTGGTGGGTTTGCATGCTCTCGCCGTGCTTGCATGGGTTTCCTCTGGCTACTCCAGTTTCCTCCGACAGTCCAAAGACATGCACATTAGGCTAACTGACTGTTTCAGATTGCCCCTAGGTGTGGATGTGAGTGTGAATTGTTGTGTGTGTTGTCCTGCGATGGTTTCGTGAGCTGTTCAGGGTGTACCTGGTGTCGGCTGAGATAGGCGCAGCCTTCCTGCACTTGTACAGTAGTATTAAGTGGTTCAGCAAAGGACTAAATGAGATGAGCTATGATATGGAGAATTATTCAGGTCAAAGGGGTTTCATCTTGGGTAAAACCCCCCAAAATCGGAATAATTCTCCATATCAAACAAAAGCTGAATTCTATATGTTTTTATCTAATTTTCAGTTCACATGACAAAAATTTAAAATGAAAGCTTGTTTACTTTGATGTAGTTTACTTTTCTTGTGTTGCTGTATAGTTCCCCTAAAACAATTATTCACCTCAGGTAGAGTGGATATCGCTAAATAGGCCCCCTTGACATTCTCTCTCGGCGATATCTTGCCAGTATCCATCTCACCGTTGGTGAATAATTGTTATTTTTTATATTCTACAGAGGAATGTCACGATTTGTTTGGTCCACTAAAGGGATTATTAGACATTTTCTCAAGAGGATAACGCTCAAATCAAAGTGATGTACACTCACAATTGTCATGGTCACTTGGAAGAAGCGGCGTCATCATTATCAAACTTTAACATAGTTAAATTAACCATTAAAATCCCGACTTTCATTTTTTTTTTTTATTTCCACTTAGTATATTCTAAAACTTTGAATGAGTTCAAAAACTTAAATTGTGCAGTTTATGCACAAGTACATTTCCATATACAAAAACTTTAAAAATATGAGTACACATGTCCTCAGCTCTATGTATTTCCATATAGTATTTACTAAAGCTGTAAGTTTTAAAGCATGCCTTTAACCTCACCTGCTTTGCTCAGAGAATGCAGACCTCAGCTGCCTCTGCCACGTTTAAAATATGTAAACATATGCTATGAAAATCTTAATTAGGTTAGCCTTTTTATTTTTCCATGCAGTGTTTATAATAAAACAATTCTTAGCGTCAGGCATGGCTGATTTCAGTGAACTGAAAGGTATTATTAAAAATTCATCGACATCCATCTCGCCTTGAAATCTTGAAAGTTGAAAGGGAAAACGTGCATTTCTTTTTTTGTATAGTTGACATCTTATGGTGAATTGGCATATCCTTATAACAGCACATTAGTGTTAATGACCATAAGTCCATTGGATTTTATGGGTCGTCATTGATTTATTTATCTTCTTTATCCGTTGTATCCTGGCTAAAACTGCAAGAGATTATCCCGGGAACACTGGACATAAGGGAAGGATACAAGGCATCACACACCCACTCACTCACACACACACACACACACACACACACACACATGTAT
>JAQMYF010000013.1:6040454-6058565 GCA_030014195.1 Neosilurus mollespiculum | reverse complement strand
TTTGGATGTTCAAAGGAAATGTGCTTGGATTCATGCGTTCGCACAGATTCATACATCTGAATTTTTTTGTGCGTACGTCGTTTTCTGGATTTAGGCGTACGCCACTTTTCAGTAAGAATTCCACGCAAGTCTTTGTACATGAGGCCCCTGGTGTCTTTAGAAATCAGAAATGTTAGCAGAGAATGTGGTTGGTGCTAAATACATGGTTGCATTTTTATATCAACAGTAATTTCGAAATATTTTGTGTATTTTGTAGATGTTGATTCATATATATATATTTTTTAAACCATTTGAAGTTCTCTTTTTGACCAGGTCTAGATTTTTTTGGTCCACATTCAAGAGAATATTGTGCAGATCAGATAAAATGTAATACAAGAACAACGGGAGAGCACAAACCTCCACCAAGCCAAAAAAAAGAGAGAGAGAGAGTACCCCCCCCCACACACACACACAATCAATCAATCAATCAATCAATAAATAAATAAATAAATAGCCCATAAAAAATGGATCCAGAATTTGATCCGAGGGTGGCACGGTGGTGTAGTGGTTAGAAAAACTGTCCTGGGTCTGAGTCCCCGGCTTGTATATTTCTGTGTGGAGTTTTCTGTGTTTCTCCCTGTTCTTGCGTTAATTTACTCTGGCTACTGGTTTCCTTTTACTGTCTAAAGACATGCACATCAGGCTAATTCCTTGTTCCAAATTGCCCAAAAGTGTGGATGTGAGTGTGACCAATTTTGTGTGTGTTGCCCTGTGATGGCCCGGTGAGCTATTCAGGGTGTGCCCTGCCTTTACCCAGTGTTGACTGAGACAGGCTCCAGCATCTCCACGACCCTAGTAGGATTAAGCAGTACGGCAAATAAGTGAGTGAGAGAGTGAGAATATGACCCGGATCCCCTCCAAAATAGTCGGAAGTCGTCCTTGTCCAAAGCCCCAGCTCTGGTAGAAGTTTCATGAAAATCGACACACAATCTTTTGTGTTATCCTGCTAACAAACAAACAAAGAAAAGGTAAAGTATAACCTCTTTGGCAGAGGTCTGCTGATTCCGGTCTCCTGTTGTTTAGGTATATAATGCAGATGGTGAGTTCCTGTTTAAGTTCGGTTCTCATGGAGAAGGTAACGGCCAGTTTAACGCACCGACAGGAGTGGCAGTGGATGTGAATGGGAACATCATCGTTGCAGACTGGGGTAACAGCAGGATACAGGTAAACTACACTGTCTGCTTTTTGATTTAAAAAAATAAATAAATAATAATAATCTAGTTTTTTACCTTCGTTACACAGTCATGGGAAGGAAATGAGTATATCTCATGGAAATTGTTGAATTATTTTTAAATTTATAATTCTGAGCAATCAAATACTTGTCTTTGATACAGTACCTACAGATTAAGGTGGTATATTCCAGCAAATTACACAAATTTTACATTTTTAGTAATTTTCATAACCTGAATAAAGAAAACAGGTCCATGACATTCGGGGAGGGGGTTCCCTTACACACACCGCTTACACCCCCCCCTTACACACCCTTTATCCCACCTTGGCATTCCAGATAAGGTGCTATTGATTAGAACCTCCTGCAGGTGGAACCTGTCTTATTTGAACCTGACATCTAGGGGTCTGGGGAAGTCTGTGGTGTGATCATTCCAATATCTAAAAGGCCTCTAAGCCTTCAGACTAAAAAGATGTGGATGCCTATGAGTCTGGCAAGGAATTTGACGATTTTTTTATTTTTTTTTTTTAAATGAAGTATCAGAATAAGAATTTTACTGCGTTTTAAATTCCATTGTAAAGAAACTCATCTTCAAGTGATGGGGATTTTAAATGACTACCAGTTTTTCCAAAACCAGACACCCCAGCAAATCCAACCCAAGAGCAGTCTGTTTGATGTGAAAAGTACACTCAAAGAAGCCTGAAATGTAATGATGGGATTTGAAGGTAGCTCTTGGTGTGAACTGTTGGTGTGAAAGTATGTATGTGTACAATTAGAAAGAGACTGGCTACATTTGACCTGCGTGAGAAGTGTTCCAGGAAAGCATGGTTTGGGGTAAAATGGTATGGTTCAGCTATAAAGTGTGTGTGTGTGTGTGTGTGTGTGTGTGTGTGTGTGTGTGTGTGTGTGTGCTGCAGGTGTTTGATAGTGCAGGTTCGTTCCTGTCGTACATCAACACTTCGGCAGACCCGCTGTATGGCCCGCAGGGTTTGGCTCTCACCTCCGAAGGACATGTGGCCGTGGCGGACGCGGGGAACCACTGCTTTAAAGTCTACCGATACCTGCAGTAGGAATCCCACTAAGGATCATCCAGCAAAAGTATTGTACATGTGTAATGATCTTTATTATTATTATATATTTTTTTTTTTTGCAAACCACAAAGCCACTAAAAGGACGGGAATTTGAGTCAAATTCAAGTTTAAGCAGGGCCTGATTTTCATCCCTGGTTGATATTGCACTGATCTCAATTAGTTCCAAATGAAACTAGACAGCATCACCAACACCTGAGAGTAATAACAGTCACAGCACTCTGAGCAGTGTTTGTGAAGGCAGCTACTCTTCAGCTTTTACACTTTATTAACGTGTTGGTACACGACGATCAAACCACTTGTCAGTGGCATTAAAATTCCTTTATTATCAACAAGCTGTTTAAAAAACGTACTGTGAAAACAAGCCATTTTTTATCAGAGTAACACTCTGCATCGACTCATCACATTCGGTAATGCATTTGTATCATATTGTGTGCATATTCATTGCTTTTGCAAAGCCACAGTTGCTTCAGTAGAATTAAGCTTCAAATGCCAGTGTTTCAGCTCTTAATGTACAGATAGAGGACACGCAGCTTATAGTTCTAAAGTTCATCTGCCTTAAAGGTTTCTGCGTATATCTGACAGGGGTGTCGACCATATCACCCAGCACAACTCTAGATGTAGTGAAGGAATTTTTTTAATTTATTTTATTTTGTATACAGTGTTGTGATTTTTTTTTTTGTTTTGTTTTGTTTTAAGTATAATTTTTGCAATGATTATCTGTAAATGCCTTGACATACCGTAGATGCTACTGCATGAACTGCTTCAGTGTAGGAATCAAACATATCACCTAATATGAATGGTGCACTTCTTCAAGACAGGGAAAAAATAAATAAAAATAAAATCAGTTTGTGCCAAGAGTACAAGATATTTAAGGTGTTACTAGTTTTGCTTCTTTTGTAGCAAATCGTAAAAACCCCAGAATCCACCATTCCCACATTGTAAGCTCAGCATCATTTTTGAACATTCAACCCCTGCAATTTTTGTACCAGTTAAAACAGAAAATAGAAATCTATGGATAATTAAATCATTTCTGCACCCAGAGCCAGTGAGTTACAGGGTTGATTTTGTGCCAAAAGTAACAAGAAAACAAATTCCGCATGTGATAAACCTCTGCCAAGCCACAAAAATTAAGTACAGACCTGCTGTACTACCACACTTCCAAAAAGTGGGATTTCTTTCCCATGTTAAATTTAAATTGCTGCCAAATGATTGAATGAAAATTTGGTCTAGCATCAAACGTTTTGATCTTAAATATATCTAGTAAATTTTGTTCAAGTCTGATGTGTTTTGACAAAAATGTAATTGTTCATATAAAAATCATGAGATTATTATAAGAGAATTTTTGAAAATGTGATCATTTTTGTGATGTCTTCAGTGTGTGGATTCTTAACATAATTTAATGGGAACATTCTTGAGTGATCACCTACCTGTCATAAAAATTTCAGATTGATCTGTCAAAAACTGTGGACAGGAAATTGCTCACAGTGAGACAGACGGACAGAAAAATAAATAAACCCACACAGATGAAAACACAAACTCCGAGCTAATAAATTAATGCAGACTGATATAAAGAAATATCTATTTACAGAATATAAGTACATATGCAAAATTATATCCAAATAAATGAATAAATGCTTTTTTTTTTTTTTTTTTTTTTTTTTAACTTCACAATAACAATTAAAAAAAATGGGGGGGGTGGGGGGGGGTCCTGAACACTAGTGTACACAAGAATTTTGATGTGCTTTGTGAGCTCTTGTTGTGATTATAGACACTACATTAGGATTAATACACAACAAAGCACACTGTTACAGGCAAATATCCACCATTTAGGGTGTAATCCCACTCTGCAATCTGCACCATGATGGACACGTGAGCGCAGACCAGCGGGCGAGAGGGACAGTCATATAATCTCTAGTGTGAGCTTTTACAGACCTGCCAACATTTACATGTTTTGGTAATTTAGCATCATTTCATATTTTTGTGTTGTTCTCTTTTAACTGAAGAACACAAAAATATGAAAATTTATGGCCATTTGTTCTTGGTTTATGGCTTTTTTTTCCCAGATGAAATAATCTTATACCACAATGTAAATTTTAACACTTAAGATACAGACTGCATTTTGATGGTGATTATAACAGAATGGTGTTTGTTTGCACTGGTTGTTTCAGGAGAGATTTCAGACAGAAATATAAGAACGCATGATTATATAAAAAAATATATGTTCTGTAAGGTTTCTTACTATCCGAAGCATTTACCACCCCTTCTGCTAAGATTGTGCTTTTCATTTGTTGTCATTGTAAAAATCTGCGATATGGAGCACAGTAAAACAAGTTTTAATACTTACTTTTAATACTGACTTTAGTTACAGCAGTTATAAAGATTAAAACTAGCAGTGGGGAAAAAATGTTAACTAAATATATAAAATAAAAATGCCAGTTAAAAAGATACAATAAAGAATGCAAAATGATTTAAAATGAAATCACATTGCAGGTAAAAACTAATTTTGTTGTGTTTTTTTCCCCTTGATTTACACTGTGGTTGCTATGCCACTTGGAAGATGAGGATGAGGCAGTAATAGACTAGTTCCAGAAGGTGGCAGTAATATGCAGAAAAGTAAATACTGGAACTGACACTTAAACAAAATGAGGACTAGATTAAAACTGGTCAATTCCTTACTTGTATGCTTGTAAAAGTAACTAAGCTGATTAAACTAAAAAAAAACAAATAAAAAAAAAAAAGCAAGAAAATTACTGCAAACTTTAATAACCCTTGTAACACCTATTCCCTCACCAGCTTTGTTTTATTTCTCTCTTGAAAAGCTGAGAAAGCACAACGTATTCTATTTGGAAGACTTTACTGTAATATAAAATGTTCTGATTCTTCAGAGTGGTGAGATTTGAGACTCCTTTCATAAATGTCTCCTAAATTTTTATTATTTATTTATTTATTTTTTTGTAAACAGAAGAAAAAAAAAAAACATTAGTCACAATAACAAGCTTTTTAAATAACAATTTTTGGTTTTAGTCTGACCTTATCGTCCACCATATAAATCCTTGTGAAGGAGCCGCTGCTATAGAAACGATAACGTTTATTATGTCCACACCCACTGGATATGAGCAGTCCTGCACTCCGATTGGATCCTCTAATACTAGGATATCAGTTCATATACCGTGAGTACAGAAAAACAAAATGACAAAGCTTTTTTTTCCAAACCAAATGAAGACAAAAAAACCCACTCTACTAGAGAACAAAATTCCAAAACGTACTAAAAGTGCAACAAAATATGGAATTAAAGTATTTGATGGTAAGAAAGAACATACTATATAGATTTCTTGAATTTTCAAAAATTATTATTATTGAATGTTTCATGCAAAAAAATTGTCCAAGGCAGCACAGTTCCACACCCACCTCAGATCAAGAAAGCTCAGGCATTTCTGTGTAGAGTTTGCATGTTTTGTGTAGGCTTCCTCCAAGTACTCCAGTTTCCTCCGAAAGCATGACAATTAGGCTAATTGGCTGTTCCATATTACCTGTAGGTGTGAGTATGTGAATGGTTGTACGCGTTGCCCTGCGATGGTTTGGGGAGCTGTTTAGGGTGTACCATGCCTTTGCTCAGTGTCGGCTAAGATAGGCTCCAGCCTCCCCCCCCGACCCTAGTAGGATTAAGTGGTTCAGAAAATGAGCGAGTGACAGAGTGAGAAGTCGTGAGCTGTTGCTGTCAGTTTGCGGCTTGTTTATGTTCTTTGTCACCTGTGAAAATGATCTTGTATATTTTTTTTAAATGTGAGTAAGATAATAAAAATACTATATTTCTCAAAGTTTAGTGGATGTGGATATAATAAAACCGTCACTTCACTCATACTTGCAGTACGTGTCTCTCAGCCGATGTAAGAATAACTGTAAGAGATCATCTTCCTGATCACCTGATCATCCTCTGGCACACGAGAAACTTGGTCAAGTCTTAAGCCAAAATAAAAATCCAGAATCATAAAAGAAGAGAAAAATGTGTTTATTATGAACAGTTATAAGTAGTATTATGAATTATATGTGGGTTTTGTTTAATACTTTTGGCACATTATTAACTCAGTATTCAACAAGGCAGTGAGTTGTTTTTTATTTTTTTTATTATTTTTATTTTTTTGTACCTCTTTATTTGTAATACTTTATACTGCACTAAAGTCAGTGTTCAGTTTTAATTCCAAAGCATTGAGCTGTTGCTGTGCTGTACATTGATATGAAACTGATTCTCAGACTCTCAGATAATGGTTATTCCCAACATCACCTGGCATGCATTGGTCAAACGCAGTGCGGGGGGCTAAAATTTATCATCATAACTGAGCCAAACATCATTATGTTAAAAGCACAATGATTGTTAGGTTATAATGACATACAGTATGACTCAGAGAAGTAGCGTTTCATTCCAGAAGCTGTAGTCTCATGATGACTTTTTTTTTTTTTTTTTTTTAAGAGAAGTGAGGTCATGCCTATCTGCAACACGAACATTCATTAGAAGAGCATTTAAGATTACATTTCTGCTGGAATTCTAACTGTGCTGTTCCACAAACCCTGTTATCGTTATTTCTTCTTGGTCATATGCACTGAAAATAAAAGCACACAGTTTCCTGAGCTGCTGTATGTGTTGTGTTACAAATGCTTCCTTTGTTGCCTTCTTGTGTTCTTGGTGTCTGTATGACTTTGTTAGTATGAGCACTGTTTTAGAGAGTGGAGCTCTATGAACGTTTGAAGAAGTTGACAGGCCTTTTTGCTCTTGGTTGCCTTGCACCTTGATTCTGGCGGGATCTCCTCAATCCACATCTTATTATTCAGTATGTACCTAAAGCTGGGGAGGGGGAGGCACATGGTTCATTAACACTGCTGGAGTCGGTAAGTCTTAGATCGCAGAATTTCTAAAAATCAAGCTGCATGCTTATATATGGTTTCTTGACAAATATTAGCTCAAAAATGTGTGGGGGGGGGAGCAGCACCTTTGCTTCCTCCACCTTCATGGCTAAAGTTCCCTTAAGCAAGGCACCTAACTCCCAATGCAAAAGCTAAATCTCCCTTACAGGATTAATACTATATGTCAAAATTCTACAAAATATTATTATACAGTATATCAAAATCAAATCGAAAACTTTAATTGGCTTACAACGACATGTCTCAACAAAATGTTGGAAAGGTTAGCGGTACTAAAAAGAAACAGCTGGAGGAACATTTTGCATAAGACTTTATGAATAGGAAAAATCTGTGCGCAAGAGAAAAGGCTGAAAAACAAATCTGGATGCCCGTGATCATGTCACTTTCTAGTACCACTTACTTTCTCAAACCTTTGTTTTTGCCCTGCCCTAACTTTTTTGAGACATGGCACTGCCATCAAATTCAAAATGAGCAAATATTTACTTGTCTAAAATGGCAAAATGTTTCAGTTTCAACATGTAATATGTTTTCTATGTTCTGTTACTATTAAAATGTGGGTTAATGAGATTTGCAGATTACTACACTGTTTTATTTACATTTTACACAATGTCCCAACTATTGTTTTGGAAATGGGGTTGTTTTTATGTGCTTTTATGTGTTTTTATGAGATTTGACCTTTGGAAAGACACATTTTTAACTTGTCAGTGTCATTATTCTTGTGGCTTGACTACAAAACGGGAGCAAAAACCACTCAGTAAACATGTATCAGCTGAGGAAATACACTTGGGGGGAACTGTTTCATTAAATAGAGTAAATCTTACCGGTTCTCAGCATTTCCCACAAATATAGTGTCATCCTGCCCCATGATCAGATAATCTCCATCGAGTTTCAGCTCAAAGTCATCACATGCGAAACGCTGGAGGACTTCTCGCACTGCACCTTGCTGGATAGCCGAGTCCTTTCCTGGAAAAAAAAAAAAGCAAATTTATTTTTATCAATTATTAACCAGCGCAAACTCAGCTGTGAATTCGAACACGAGCAGTAGCTCTAATTCCCACTCACCTATCTGAAGAACTTTAGTAATTATTGTGGAATAGAAAGTAAACACCCCGTCTTTGCTGGAATTGAGGATCTTGACAATATAAACTGTTGGAAATGTGGTGTTTTATTAATTAGTGCACTGTAAATAAAATAAGATAATAATAATAATGCTTTTAATATAACACCATTTCCCTGTAGCCCAAAAGCTTAACAAATGACTGATAAAAATATTAATTGAACCAAGGAAAATTTACATCATATCAAGTGCAAAATTAGAAAATATTGTTAAAAACTATAATATAGACAACAGTACAATAATAAACATAATACAGATTATATGCTGGACTTAATAAATAATAATTTTGAAAAACATTGTACGGCATGCAAAACAGACCGCTAACCATAACTTGTTACTTTTATGTAAAGTACTTAAAACAGAATATTAGATGACAAATGTAATTTTCTAGCTGGTGCATAAGGCTACTGTATAATAAAATTATTTCATGTCTAACACAATATAAAAAATTAAAGCCATGACTTGCCGTAATCAACAATGGGCAAAAAGCAGGCGAAAGAAGACCTTGTGTTCTCCTCCATGTTCTTACTAAAGGTGACTTTCAGCTTTGGACAGCCACCTACAGTGAAGCACGCAGATGGCTGTCAGACTAATACAGATAATAATTAACATAATTTATTAACATTTTAAATGCTTGTTTGCATGCTGTGAGAAAAATTAAACAATAGATTACTTTTATAACAGTTTTTCTACCTTTCTACTTTTTATTTCCAAACAGTTAAAATTTTCACTTTTTTTATTTTTATTTTTTACAAGTTTTTTAAAATATTAAATCTATTTTAGGAATTTTTAAAAAATACTTTTTAGTTATTCATAGTTACATATAATGTTTTGGACACTTTACAAAATAAGGTAGTTCTTAATTATACTTTCATTTAATTAATTTTATTCTATAAGCAAAAAGGCCAAAAATGAAATGACAAGTGTAAATTTATTTGTCTTAAAAACTTGAATGAACTTTTTTTAAGCACTCGGGCTGATTAAAGACGTTTCATGTTTTTGACCTTAGACAATAGCGCTGTGAATTAGCCGTTACTATAGAAACAATAAATGTATCAGCAAACAAGTGCTTTCATGCAAACCTGTAATTTGTATAATTAATTTCGACTTGCATGATTATCTAACAATATACAGCAATAATACACATATAACACTGATGTATAACAGTGTTATTCTTTTTTTTTTAAATCAAAAATGATCAAATTATAAACAAAAAATAAATAAATAAATAAAAGTCTGGTTTGACTAACTTCTGGTTTGAAGAATTGACTAACTTAAAAAACTGAAAACCTCATGCTATCTAACAGCTTGGTTTAAAACCCATAAGGTCATGTGAATGTGTACCGTTGCTGTGTACACTCACCCTCAGCACATGTGCACACATCTGCTTCACACAGTTTGGTGAGCATTGGACTGTTCTTGGGCACCGTATAAAACACGGAGCACTTTCTGTCTGTAAAACCCACACGTACGAGTGAACATTTCGTCCTGTCCAACATCAGAGTCAGCACACACAGCAGAAGTGCGGAATTCATCACTGACCTGGCTTGTAATAGTCATAGATGACTGCCGCTGCAGGCTGGACGAGTCCTACAGGAATGATTTGCTCTGCACGGAACCAGACACACGTCTCCTCTTCAGTGAGCTGCGCAGGAGAACCGCAAGTCTTAGTTTTTGGTATTTTTTGGTATGTTATCCAATATTTGGACAAACAGAACCCTAGATTAGGAATAACATGTACCACATTTGGAGTTGTCAAATGCAAGCCAATTATTTATCCCTAGTCAGTACTGTTGGGTGCAAAAGTCTGCATACCCTTAAGTGTAAAATTATGACATTTGAAATGTTTGCGTTTTTGTGTTTCTTATTTTTATTTTTATTTTTTAACGATTTGGGGAAAATGGTAGGAATTTAGCACAGCTGTAACCCTGCCTAAAGAATGCCATCCATCAAAAGCCAGTAATTGGTTAAAGGGCGAAACAGTTAGAGACAAGCAAACCTGATTAAGTGAATGTCAGTTCCCAGTTATAACATTCTAAAAGGTGGAAACGTTTGCCCACAGAATGCACAGCAGGCTGATTAACTGCAATTACATTTTTTTATGGCTCAAATAAAATGTAACAAATGAAACGTTTATGACTTTTAAATTATTCCACACTTCACTGAGGCACATTTGAATAAAACAAGTAGCGACTATCACTGCTGGGGGCAAATGTTTGAGCAGAAATTTAAGAAAAAATAAAACTCAGTTGATGGAATATTGAAACCTTTAATTTTAATTAACAGAGCACCATTAAATGAACATTTTAGATTTTTTATAAAATAAAAAAAGTGATGAAGTGTTGCACTATTTAAATTTCTGTCCCAGACTGTTTATACCTCTATTGTATCTTATATCTAACAATGATGTGAAGAAGGCGAGGTGAATGTTATTGAATGTTCTTTGAGAACTATGCATTAGTAATTGTTTTAGTACTACACAGAAACGTACGGCAAAAAAGCATACCAAAATGAGAGTTTATGGTTTATTCATTTTCTGATCTACTTAATCCTATTAGGGTTGCATAGAGGCTGAAGCCTATCTCAGCCTGCTCTGGGCGAAGGAGGGGTACAACCTGAACAGCACGTCAGTTCATCACAAGGCCAGAATCATTCGACTCGCACCTAGGAAGAGCCAATTAGCAAAATGTGCATGTGTTTGGACTGTGGGAGGAAACTCAACACAAGCATGGAAAGAAAACACGCAAACTTCACATAGAAACACCCTCGCCAAGCCTGGGACTCAAACCAACTCTTACTCGACTCCGCTTGGATTATTTTGAGCGTTTTTAACATCATGACTGATGAAGGTGAGTTCCTAGTGCATATGCTCTTTAACTCACTTGAACTCACATTTCAGTTTAATTCTCTGAGGGAGTAAAGGATATGATGGTATAAATGGAAAGGTTACCTTATTAAAGTAAAGAAACACTTTATTGTGGTGGATATCATAGTGGTCGATGTATTTTTCTGTGCCCTTCACGTTCTACAGAGAAATCAGGAACACCAGTAAAAACCAGTACTGAATGATGTAAACGAGACGAAATATTAAATATTCTAGAATGATTAACTTGCATCTTCCAGGTCTTGGATATGTGGTGTGAGTCCAGTCAGGAGTAAGATGTCCACCAGGACCATACCTGAGGAATTGCCCTGTTTCTTGCTATGATGTCATTGTGGAGAAAGAAATCCGTGACATTTCAACCATTTTGGCAAAGAAATCAAAATCTGTATGCACTATACATATGTGTAACAGACTGGTAAAAGTGCAGATGCTGGCATTTTATATGTATACCCTCCACAATTATTGGCAGCCCTTGTAAAAATATATAAAAACGTATTTAGGGGTGCTATTAATCCACTTTTGGGTGAAGTAGGGTTATCTCCCACTGGGAAAAAATAAAGAAGAAAAATTAAACCTTTAGGTAAAACAAGTTTATTGAGCAAAAAAATCCTTCCAAAAAAAAAAAAAAATATATATATATATATATATATATATATTTTTTTTTTTTTTCTTTTTCTTCTTTCTTTTTAGAAACCCAAATTTCTTCCTGCTGTATTTGTATTTATACACTGACCCTTTACCCAGTATAATTTTTTACATGAGCTGTAATTTCTCTGGGGAGATGAACAAAGCCATCCATCCACCCACCCAAAAGAGATACAGGAATATTATATGTGATAAGCAGAAGGCCAGAATCATTCTCACTCGCAACTAGGAGATATATATATATATATATATAACCCAAACTGTTTATATAACTGTTTATGCTGTGTGTGTGTATATATAAAACCACAAACATGAACGTCATTTTCCATTTAAAAGGCTCTTGAATAGTAATTTTATTGAAAAAGTGTATTATTTGCCATAAAATTTCCCCATACCTCACACACACTGTGTAAACGAGTGTGTTTTCCTTTTTTGGTTTTTCTGGAGCTTGTCTCTTCCTGCGAGTACGCAGATCAAACCAGTTCTGTCTGCTCATGGGTTCCTCTCTTGCTTCATAATCACCATAGTTATAGTAATCATCCAACTTTTCCTCTTCCTCGTCATCAGATACTGGAGACCAATCAGAGGGTTTCAAGTTGGAACAGACTTTGAGTTAACTTATCCATTTTAATGTCAAATTGAATGCTTACTTGGGCGGACCAGGATCAAGCTGGCCACATATGTAGTACAAAAGTATAAACAAATTCCAAAAATCTATCAGCCCTTTTTGACAGAGTTTAACCATTTTATGTAAATATAGTGTTTTGTAGTTTCGGGTAAAGTTTAGCATTTTTCCCTAAAACTCAACAACAAAAAAAAGCCCTTTGTTTCCTGTCTGTAGCCTACACAAGGTATAATGGAAAGTTCAGGGGGTTAAAAAGTGAGTTGACTTTAGGAAGGTCGGTTCAAGCCCTGGCACAAATTATGGAATAACCAAAGCAATTTTTCAGGTTTGATTAAAAAAAAAATAAAACAAATCAACTAGATTTAATGAATAGTATTTTTGTTCGGAGTTTGTATGTTCTCCCTGTGCCTGTGTGGGTTTCCTCCGGGTACTCCGGTTTCCTCCCACAGTCCAAAGACATGCAAATTAGGCTAACTGGATATTCCAGATTTCTTCTAGGTGTGAAGGTAAGTGTGAAGGTTCTTCAAACACATGTAACCTGGCAACCTAACCTGTAAAAAAAAAAAAATCCTTGCCAAGAAAATCCTGTGGCGATAGAATCACCTTAAAGTTGGATTTGACTGAATGGGTAGTTATGACTGAATATATGAAGGGCTCAGATTCACAGCGGTCTCACCCACCAAAACTAAAAAAAAAGAGATAAGGTCATATTTTGACAGATGTGAATAAGGTGTATGCATGCCAGAATGGTCCCTTCATCTTCCTTATGACCTTGAATCATACCGTGAGCATTATCATCATTTTTGCTAGGGGTTGTAGTACTCACATAGTGCAAGTTCCCCATCCACTTTAACACTGAGATGAAACTGGTCACAGAACAACTCATCGTTTTTCAGAGCTCGATATGTTTTTAGGATCTATAAAAAGTGAAATAAAAAATAAATGTATACAGGGTTGTGAGAGATATTCAGAACAAACACACTGTGTGAAGAGTCCTTAAAAGAGGCATTACCGATAACGTTCCTTTTCCTCGTCCTCTTACGTTCAGGACTACGTTGCCAACTTCATTGACCTTCGAAAACATAAATATTTCTGATGTACCTGTTGCACATTATTACTAAAAAAAAAGAAATAATGCAAAACAAATTGAACAGACTAATGTAAATTACTCTCACCGTGACCGCTGTTTGGGTTAAAGCAGTTTGCTTGTTTAAATGCAGATTCTTTGCAGAGTTGTTGTTCATGCACACTTCCACTCTCAGGTCCAGGTCATTCACATCATTGCTCTGAATACTAAACTTGGATAGAGCTTCAAGGGCTACGACTGTATCCTGAAAAGCAAAGGACTCAGAAATGAGTGATGAGGGGTGCTACCCCAATAACGAATATCATAAATCTGTACTGAATCAGATTTGGACCAAATGCCGAACTGCATCTGGGACGGATCGGCAAAGATGGAAATTTTGTGTTTTACCAAATCAGATTTAAAACCAGTCCAGTCCTAACCTGGTGCGGGACCAAATGCTATTTTAAATATTTATTCCAGATCTAACACAGATCTTATTCAGAAGTGATTCAAACTCAAGAAAATACTGAGTTAAAACCTAACCTACATGATTATCCATGAGATACGGCCAACAATTATGCTTTAATGAACAAAATTAGCAAAGCGTTTGTATAATTTTTTTATTTCTGTATTTATTTATCTTTTTTTAAATGTATTTAATTGTTTTTATGTTTTAGTCCTCTGTACAGCCCTTTGTATCAACTGATTTCTTTTTATTTTCGGAGTGCTTATAAATAAAGGTGGACTGGATATTTTAAAAACATTTAAAGAATAAGATTATTAAAAAATTGAATTAAAAGACATTAAAGAATGTCTAATGGAGAATTTTAAACTGTATATTCTATAACAACCCTATAATCATCATCATTAGGATTTATACACTGCCATGCCAAATAAATAAATGAACAAACAAAGACGAAATCAAACAAATTAAAAGCACCAGCTTGATTTAAATGAACAAATAGACGAGGGCATGTGATTGGATAGTTGCTGCAGTGATTGAAATGTTTCAGCTGATAACATGTTATGTAGCTTTAACTGATGCAGTGAGTAGCCTCACGTTTCATAAGCAACCATTCCAAAAGAGAAAGAAGAAAAAATATCACTGCCTTTCAGAAGGGTCAAAGCAGCCGGCATCGTGCAACTGAAACAACGATGGAGATTGCTAAGAGTACTAAGATTGGAAGTATAAAAAAGGAAGGATAGTGTTGAACCGTCAGCACACAAGAAATGTGGTTTAAAAAAATGTGGTTGACTGACTGTGATTGAAAAACATGTTTAATGAAGCTGAATTTAAAAAATAGACAATCACAACTATGTTTAATAGTGAAAGTAAGAGCATTCCCACACACAGTACAACAAGAGCTAACAGAATTGGGAATAAACACTTGTGTGGCTATAAAAAATAAAACTTTTTATTATTAAAAATAATCGGAGTAAAAGGCTTCAAAAATAAAGATCAGACTCTGAAGCAGTGCAAAAAGGTCCTGTGATCTGATGAGTCCAGATTAACTCTATTCTCATCGCCATTCGGCGATGGGCATGTCAGAGTAAGCAGGGAAGTGCATGTACCCATCATACTTTGTGGCTACTGTACAAGCCTCAGGAGGCAGGGCCTGCTTTAGTTGGTCACGTCAAGGCTCAGCAACATTATGTAGCAATAACATGAAGTCTGAAAACTTGACTGTATTACATGAGCAGGATATCCTATTAATGGACTTTTCTCATACTGATGGCGCAGATAGGCTCATATAGGGTAAGAGTGACTCTTGTGACACTGCACAGGTTTATCAAAACAATGCAACAGTGAATACCTGCTGTAATCAACGCTAAATGCGGGCACTTTTTTTGGACATGGCATTGTACATGTGTACCATCAAGCAATCTGTGCTTTCTTTTAGAGCATAAATTTAGCAGATTAATGTGACCTTTTATTTTATCTGTAGGACAACCTATTAATCTGTAATCTGTGTTGAGCACCTGTGTGGACTGGAATCCTCCTCCATATTTGCGCTGGTTGGTGAGCCATGTGGCAATAAGAGGAGCTATTTTCTGTTTATCCTCCATGGTCATAGCCTGTAGCAAACCGTATGCTGTGGCTTCCACTGAAATGGCATCTGCTTTCTTATCCAATCCCCCCACATTCCCAGTGACATCCCAGAAGCAGCGCTCTGAAAGAAAATAAAAACCGTTCACATTGAATCCAATGATGATTTATCTGATATGGATTTAACACACATAAATCATAGAGAGAATTTCAAGTGAACCATAACTGTTATCACACGTGGCCAAGTCCATCAGCTTCCTGTGAGCTCGCAGGGCATCTGGACTTCGAGAATTACCCAGAGACAGAGCATACGCCATAATGGCAACAGCATAGGGGTTTTGTTGGGCATCTAAGTGTGTAAGGAGATAAGACTTTGCCTTCTCAATAGCCATGTTCTGGAACAGAAAGAAAGAGAGAGAGAGAAAAGTCTGGAAGTGTGGAATATAATTACTTGTATGCAGTTGGAAGTTAAGAGCTAAAGAAAAATAATAATGATTATAAAAACATAGAACTAATGAGAGCTCTGTAAAAGGAGACCGCATGCTGCATACTTGCTTCTACTTGCAAATGTTTTATTTATTTATTTATTTTTCTGGACAAAGTATTTAGCAGAGGCCTTTATTGACTAGGTCTTGCAGAAAGAAAGAAGGAAAAACAGAAAGAAAAGAGCCTTGCCAAGAAAATCCTGACTCTTTTTTTTTTTTTTTCAAAGCCTTGGAACTAATTTCAGTGATTTGTAAAATAGTTATAAGTGATGTTCCTTAATATTTATGTTATTTATTAAACAGAAGAAGAAGTCTTAAGTACTGGGATTAGCATGTCATACATTCGGTCATTCGCTCTTACAATGTTTATTACAATGTTTATTATACAATGTGTAGCCCTCCAAATGTATTTGAAGATAGATGAAGCCACCTAGGCTGCAGTGTTGACCATCAGAACAGGTACCCCTGGCGTACCCCAATCTACCTTCAGAAAACATTTCAGTATGATGAAAAAAAGCAATAATTTGTGTTAAACGAGGCGTCTTCTTCAGCCTTTGTAGAAGACATGAACTCCAACCAATGTGAAAATGCCTCTTCAGGTAAGATTCACCAATTTGCTTACATTATCTGATTCCTGACCATGGGAAGCTAGGTTGCATGCCATGTTTTGGGGTAGTTTGATGTATTAATTGGGCTCAATTATTAAATCAAACAAAAAATTTCCCAGAGTTCAATTAGTCGTAGTATTAAATAAAAACTTGGCAAAACAAGACAAATAGTTTTTATAAAACAAATACCATTGCGATGTTTTTCAGAATCATACGTCCAATTTGGTAATGGGGTTCTCTGAGCACGGTGCGTAAACATGTCAGTATAGGCAAAATTCAACATGGCGTGAAGACAGTTTTTTTTTTCTCACATAACCTATACCGAAGTTTTCATAGCTAATTCTAGATTAGACTAGCACTGACTCCAGTGACCCTGGGTTTAACTTTGGTTTCTTCAGTAAATATAGGTTGCCCTGGGTTTACACTGCGGCACGATGATCTCCGTGATTCAAAAAAGCGTGGAGCTCCATGATTTATGAGCACGCATCTCTGAGATCCCCTACGATGGCGCATCAGGGTGTTACGATCTGTTAAGGTCCATTAAGCTGTACTGGAATTCCCTCGTTTAATCACGCTTAGTATCAAATCAGCAAAACATTTTTTTGCCAAGATCAGCACGATCATCACACATCCACCAAGTTCCCTCAAGATTACCACGATTCATTCCCATGACCCCCCACTCTCATCACGATTCTCTCAAATCATGGAAATCGCGGACACCATGCCCCGGTTTAGTCCCAGGGTTACCTATGTTTACGGAGGAACAAGTCAAATTCTAGGTAATATAATAAAGTGGTTACATATATGTTTCTGCTGATAAATTTTATCATTCAAACATCCTTACTTTTTTTTTTTTTATTACTTATTACATTAAGTTGCAGCAGCTTTTTGACTTTTACTTGTGTGCCTACATGTTTGGATGAATGCTGACACCTTTTACACATATATTTACTTTGCATTAATTATCATTTCTCAGTACTTGTCCACTAGAAATCAAGGCTCTTGAAATCTGTTGTGTGTGAGTTTATTATTATTATTATTATTATTATTAGGCTGTTTGTCTATAGCATGGACCCAATAGAACAAGCATAATTTTTTTATTAAAAAAAGGGGAAAAAAAAAAAGAAAAAAAACCCAACAACAGAATAAATCAATCAGACACACTTGGGCAGTGCAAGCTTTCGCCAAGCAAACAACAACAACAACAACAACAACAACAAAAAACAGAAAGTACATAGCACCTCGCACCCCCTACTGGGCTTGCTGTAATACCACACTTCTAATAAATCGTTCTATAATATAAGAGAATCCTTTAAAAATATCCTGGATCCAGAGATTGATCCAGATCATCTCCAAAATGTAATAGAGTTTGACTTGGGCCATCCTTCACCCCTCAAAAAATAAATGAATAAATAAATT
>JAQMYF010000013.1:6029779-6040354 GCA_030014195.1 Neosilurus mollespiculum | reverse complement strand
TATATATATAAAAATACGATATCCATTCATCATTAATTTGTGTAAAGTTGCTAACAAACAGACAGAAAGAGATGAGCCTACAAACAAATGAACACTGGCAAAAACAGCCTCCTTGGCAGAGGTAATAAAAACACTTCCTTCCATCATTCAAGCAGCAAGAATAGATAAACAGAGATCTTATAATGTGTTACCAGTTTAGAGTCTGTCCCCACTTCATAGACAGGCATGGCATGAATTAAAGATATGAGGACATATGCAGTCAAAGGCACGTCATCCGCAGATTGTCCAACTCCACCCTGAGAACATGATATTCAAAGCTCTTTGAATCATTATATTAGAATAACGAATCAAATGTTGGCGTGTGATGATTTTAATCCTCAGAGCTACTTGTACCTTCATTCCTCTGTCGTAAAGAGGATTTGGATCCTCCCATGCTCCATCATCCTTCTGTTTAGATATCAGATAGGATATGGCCTCTTGAATGTATAAATCTCGAATCTCAATGATATCCCGTGCTCTTGTGAATTCCTTGGCAATAAAGGCAGTCAGCCTGGAGGGCCACAGGGAACAGTTTCCATTTCAATTTCAGAGTACAATGTCATGTATTGAATAAAAAATATAAAAAAGAGAGTCTATGGAACCCTACAGGAATTGCAATTTGCAATTGTAAACATTAAATAATTATATATATATATATATATATATATATTTAACCAGGTGAGTCCCATTGAGATTACAAGATCTCTTTTTCAAGGGAGCCCTGGCCAACTTGGCAGCAGCACCAAGTTCTAATTAAACATGCATCAAACATTAAATAAATAAATAAACAAACAAACAAACAATTAAATAAATAACAGCTCACAAAACAAAGCCTAAACAGACATGAGGAAGCATTATTTGGCTAAGAAGCAGTTACAAACTCCTATAGACTCCTATATAGGTGTAATAAATAAAATAATATAATTCTATTCATAAATAAAATTACCAAATGCTGCTAGGAGTTGACAGAAAAGCTCCATATGAGCCATCGTCCTTCTTGTACGTGAGGACCCGGGTGTAACCTGTCGAATAAGCAGCTATTTACTTGTGGCATAGAGATGTACCTGAATAGAAATATATTATTCAGAAGAAATGCTCCGATCCAGGGCGGCATGATGGTAGAGTGGTTTGCACATCTGCCTCACAGCAAGATGGTCCTGGATTCGAGTCCCGGGCTCGGTCGTTTCTGTGTGGAGTTTACATGTTCTCCCCTTGCTTGTGTGGGTTTTCTCAGAATACTCCGGTTTCCTTCCACAGTCCAAAGACATACACATTAGGCCAGCTGGCTGTTTTGAATTGCCCCTAGGTGTGGATGTAAGGGTGAACAGTTGTGTGTTTTCCCTGCGATGGTCTAGCGAGTCGTTCACTTGTCTTCACCTAGTGTTGCCTGAGATTGGTTCCAGCCTCCACATGACGCTACTGGGATAATGCGGTTCAGCAAACGAATGAGACGGAGTGTGTACTGAACCACTCTTTAAAAAATTTGAGGCCCTTTTTTTTAATCTCGGTGTCATCAGGGAAGAATCTGTTTGGGATAACCTGGCACAAAGCAAAAATCTGCTATCTAATCAAGATATAAATATATAATATACAATGTAAGAACAGAATGTGTAAAATTATTAACCCTTAAACTGGCACAAGTGGAAAATAAATTGTGAAAAAAATTATTATTATAATTATTCTTCTATTTTTGAGGTTTGTATATTTTGCATTTTATGAGTTGTATCTCCCAGTATACGTTGCCTTATTAAGGTAATAAAAAGAGCGAAAATCTGTATCTCCTGGTGCACGTTGCCTGTTTATTGATTTAAGAATATTTTTCTCGATTATAGTTTGTATCCTCTTAAATCAAGTTAAATTATCTGTCAGTACAGTAAGATAATTACACTTGTTAAGAATATTGTTTGCAGAATATTTTTTCTTATTTTAAGAAATCTTACAAAGTGTGATGTTCTTCCTGCACTGGCAGATTCACGTTCTGTTCTTACATACTATATTATTAATATTTATATTAATATTTTATTAATATCAGGTCAAAAGGAATTTCTGGCTGGAGATAAGGTTTTAAATCTTGATCAGACAGCAAATGTTTGTAGAGCAATTCAGTAAATTCAGGTCATGAGCTGACTTCATTTTATGAGTCTCGACCTGGCCGACTAAAGCAACATGGTGATTAAATGCTGTATTCAAGGCTAAAGGGGGCCCAACAAAACATTAGCAAGTTTGACTTTGTTTTTTGGTCTGGATAGTGTACAACTAGCTAGTGAGAACTTAATGCAGAAGTCCCACTGTGTGTATCTACAGTGGAGTTAATGAAAATCACCACAGTTATGAACGAGAGCAGTGGTCTCCAACCCTGTTCCTGGAGATCTACCTTCCTGCAGGTCGAACCTTAATCATACACACCTGAGTACCTGATTATTGCCTTGAAGAAGTTCTTGAACAGGTGAAAGAGGTGTGTTAGATTTTTTTGGGGATAAAACCTGCAGGAAGGAAGATCTCCAGGTACAGACCACTGAACTAGGGTGACGTAGCCGAGGCTGAGAAAACCGTCTGTCAGAAATCTCTCCTGCAATTTCTATTTCTCTTTTTAAAAATTGTAAGTGCTAATCTGGGTATTCAGAGTGCTACACATGCAGACCACGTTGTATTTTACACATACACACAGTCAACATGACAGGGAGCTGGAGTCATTTGCTGAGTTGTTTTACTGGAATGCAGGTATCTGACACACACCTGCTTGGATCATGGTTTGAGCCTCATCTCGGCGATCTGCTTTCAGGGACAACCACTGGTTGGTGGCATCCAAATATTTAATGGCGTGAATGGCAGGCGACATCGTCACCATGGTCTGTTCTGCACAGCCAGTAGGCAGTTTGATCAACTCGTTCACTCCATTCAGGTTTAAACAGTTATCCACTGATTCTCCCATCACGCCACCTGGAACACACACACACATAATATTCTTATAGAGATGCAGGATCCTTTCTATCGGGGTGTCAGACCCGTTTTCACCGAGGGCCACATCACTAAATGTACAGGTGATCGAAGGCTGAATAATCACTGAACATCTATTCTAAGAGGGCAACCATGAAATCCATAGCAATAGCAAAATTATTCATTTATTATCAATTATTTGTCCTATTTTTTCTTTTATTCACGTGCATTTCCTGAAACGCAAAACAGCAACAAGCTAGCATGCAATCTTTCTTGAGTCATGAATGGCTAGCTGTTTACTTGAAAGAGACTGTCGCCACCTAGTGGAAGGATGAGAAATTCATGTTTCATGGTAATGGTCGATGCAAAGAATGCACGATAGTCATATTCTTTGAATGATTTGGACTGCGGGCCCTGAGTTTGACACCTGTGCTTTATACTCTATATTATGCATTACATATATATTACCATTATATATGGGTGGCACAGTGGTTAGCACATCTGTCTCACAGCAAGGAGGCCTGGCTTCGATTCCCGGTCTCGGGCGTTTCTGTGTTGTGTTTGCAGGTTCACCCCTGTGCTTGTATGGGTTTCCTCCGGGTGCTCCGGTTTCCTCCCACAGTCCAAAAACATGCACAGTAGGCTAACTGGCGGTTTCAAATCACCCCTAGGTTTGACAGTGAGTGTGAATATTTGCATGTGTGTTGGCCCTGCAATAGTCTAGCAAGCCATTCAGGGTGTACCCTGCCCCTGTCCAGAGTCAGCTGAAATAGGCTCCAACCTCCCCGCTACCCTAATTAGGATGAAGCGGCTTAGAAAATGATTGAATCAACATTATATATGCTATATTTTGTGCCTTTATGTACACATTGTATGTTCTATCTATCTATCTATCTATCTATCTATCTATCTATCTATCTATCTAGCACTCTGTTTATCCAGTCTACCCTCTCCATCAATGTATCTGTCCATCAGTCTATTTTTCCAACCGTCTGTCTATTTATATACAGCATATTTGTCCGTTTCTCTGTATGCAAATCATTTTTTGTCTGTCTCTGTTTCTCCACCTACACGTTTATCCATTTATCTTATCATCTTTCTGTCTTTCCATCTGTCTACCTTGTCAGTCTGTCCACTTTTCTATCTTTGTATGTACATCTCTTGTCTAAATGGTAATATGGATTTATAACTGCTTCCTGTACGTAGTTATTCATTCATCGATCAGTTTGTTAACCTGTCCTTTGGTCCGTTTGTATTTATGACTATTTAACCACCGATGTATCGAAAGTGTTCTGCCAAAGCCTCATATGTCACGATTTTTTATGACATTTTTCACATCATTGGAGACATTAGGATTCATTACTGGTACCATGTAGGTTTAACTTGTAATGTCAGTGAAATAGTCCTAGTGATTCCGCATGTCTGAAGCGTTATTATCAGAGCTGATGAGGATACTAATAGATTAACAGGGATCTCGGTATGCATCCATTCTTAAAGGACATGAAATGGGCCTAAAGATTCAGCAATACTGTTACAGTTTCTGTTCTTACAGTTCACTCTTACTTGGAATTTCATTGTTGCAATAAATGAAATACAAAGCGTCGGAAGCACGTATGTCTATTTGAGTACCAATATTTAATGATCAAAACCTCAGATGTAGTTTACAGGTGAATCCTGATAGGTTTTTGTGCATCGTTGTGCATCTTTGTGCATTTTTCTGCGTCTTTGTGCATCTTTGTGCATTTTTCTGCGTCTTTGTGCATCTTTGTGTATTTGGGTGCATCTTTGTGCGTTTTTGTGCATTTTTCTGCGTCTTTGTGCATCTTTGTGCGTTTTTGTGCATCTTTGTGCATTTTTCTGCTTTTTTGTGCATCTGTGTATTTTTGTGTATCTTTGTGCGTTTTTGTGCATTTTTCTGCGTCTTTGTGCATCTTTGTGTATTTTTGTGCATCTTTGTGCGTTTTTGTGCATTTTTTGCGTCTTTGTGCATCTTTGTGCATTTTTGTGCATCTTTGTGCATTTTTCTGCTTTTTTGTGCATCTTTGTGTGTTTTTGTGCATTTTTTTGCATCTTTGTGCATCTTTGTGCATCTTTGTGCATTTTTGTGCATTTTTGTGCATCTTTGTGCGTTTTTGTGCATTTTTCTGCTTTTTTGTGCATCTTTGTGCGTTTTTGTGCATCTTTATGCGTTTTTCTGTTTTTTTGTGCATCTTTGTGCGTTTTTCTGCGTTTTTGTGTTTTTATTAAAAAAATAAATAAACATTTTTTTTTTTTTTTTTTTTACTTCACTATCCCTTCTTTGGTAAATTGTTACATAAAATAAGTAAATGAGGTGTTTTTTTAATTATTATTATTCCTCCTGTAAAATTTGGTTTCAGGCACATACAAGGTTTTGACAGAACACCCTCAATATTTATCCTTTTTTTTATTCACTTTTTCTGTCTGTCTGTCTATTTTTTTCAACTCTCCACCTATTTATCTTTCTCTCCTTACCCACATATCAGTCTGTCGATCTCTGTCCCTCTGTCTGTATCTACAATACCGTCTGTCTTTCTAGTCATCCTTCTGTCCATCCACTTGATTGCCCAATCTCCTATCCATCCGATTATCTGTCCACCCTTCTTTCTGTCCATCTGTCTGCCTGCCCAGTCTTTTTTCTGTCCATCCGTTTGTCCATCTGTGCATTAACATATGAATCGGTCCATTCTGACAGTCTGCCTTTCTGAACATCAGTTTGTTCACCACTTTCTCACTCCATCTGTCTGTCTTCATTAGTTTGTCTTCTCGTTACCTGCAGGCTGATTAGTAGTAAACACAACTGTAGGACTGCATTTATTTTATGCATATTTGTACCTTTAAAACTCATGTATGTGGCTGATTCCTGGTCCGGGACCTCATTCTCAGGGGCTGGAATGTCAAATTCCAGTTTATTTCCACCTGCGCACAATGATGATAAATGTATTAACACAACCTTCTCACCACTTTGTGTAACACGGTGTACCAGCAGTATTACTGTGTGGTATTACTGTCTTACTCTTCGCATCGATGTTATATTCCCTTTCTATAGACACAAGCACACCCTCTCCCTATAAACACATAACAAAGAAGTCATTACCTGATCGTGAAGATGGAATGTACTGAACCTTGTTCATATCATTATTTAAAACCTTGTTCCAAAGTTTTTGTTTTAAACAGGACCATACCACCACTTTCAACATTTTCTGTATCTTATCGTTGATGGTGTGTGAGACATAAGCAAGAATGTTTATAGGGATGGTCCCGATCGCCAGAGGCACCACGGTAAAATACACGGCTGTGGCAGACTGCGGCTCCACTGTAACCTGCTGAACCACATCTCTTGCACCGGCACTGCACAGCCCGTCCACCTTCTCCATCTTCACTGTGACCTGAGATAAAATAACCATTGACAGGTGAGTGATTACTAAATAAAACTGAACTGACCATCAGATTAAATGTTATGTGCTTGAAATTGGACTTTCCTTTCCTTTTCTTCCCTTTCCTTTTTCCATTCCCTCATTTTCCTTTTCTTTTCTTTTCTTTTCTTTTCTTTCCTTTTCTTTTCTTTCCTTTTTCCATTCCCTCATTTTCCTTTTCTTTTCTTTCTTTTCTTTTCTTTTCTTTTCTTTTCTTTTCTTTTCTTTTCTTTTCTTTCCTTTTCTTCCCTTTCCTTTTTCCATTCCCTCATTTTCCTTTTCTTTTCTTTTCTTTCCTTTCCTTTTTTCCTAACCCTTATTTTTTTTTTCTTTTCTTCCCTTTCCTTTTTCCCTTCCCTTATTTTCCTTTTCTTTCCTTTTTTCCTTCCCTTATTTTTCTTTTCTTTTCTTTCCTTTTTTCCTTTCCTTATTTTTCTTTTCTTTTCTTCCCTTTCCTTTTTCCGTTCCCTCATTTTCCTTTTCTTTTCTTTTCTTTTCTTTCCTTTCCTTTTTTCCTAACCCTTATTTTTCTTTTCTTTTCTTCCCTTTCCTTTTTCCCTTTCCTTATTTTCCTTTTCTTTTCTTTCCTTTTTTCCTTTCCTTATTTTTCTTTTCTTTTCTTCCCTTTCCTTTTTCTATTCCCTTATTTTCCTTTTCTCTTCTTCCCTTTCCTTTTTTCCTTTCTCATATTTTCCTTTTCTTTTCTTTCCTTTCCATTTTTCCTTCCCTTATTTTTCCTTTCTTTTCTTCCCTTTCCTTTTTTCCTTCCCTTATTTTCCTTTTATATCCTTTCCTTTCCCCCTTTCCTTTTTCCTTTCCTTTATTTTCCTTTTCTAACCATTCCTTTCCCCCTTTGCTTTCCTTTTCCCTTTCTTTTCCTTTTTCTTTTAGTTTTCCTTTTCTTGTCGTTCCTCTTTTTTTTATTTCCTCTCCTGTAATTTTATATTTGTAGTCATGATAATGTAAATGTGCCATAATGAAATATTTTATGCTCTTTAAAATGAATGTTGTCATTTAAAAACAAACAAACAAAAGCGATGTTCAGACAAATCTGTTTGAGATGAACTGAAATGTAGCAGCATCTTCACGAAAATAAATGGGATTCAATCATATTTTAAAATAAAGATTCAGACACCGCTTACAAGTAGAACTCCTCAGAACTCTGAGCTGCTTTTTCATTCTAAATGAATTATTGTGCCAGAGGTATGAAGGCCATCTTTTCTGGAAAAATCCGGACAGCCTTTGGAAAATACCTTTTGTCTGTCAAAAATTCTCCTTAATTACTTAGATAGATTCTGCAATCAGCATTTTTCACTCTGTGAGGGGAGAAAGGGGTGTATTATTTAATGGGCAAATAAAACGCCTTACTCATCGATTCAGGGGGGAAAAATACGATTTAAACTAAAAATATATATTGCTGGCATATGTACAGATGGGTGGATGGATGAAAAGACATTTTCACGGTCAACACTACAGTGAAAAATCAGTCCGACTTTATTCTCTGAAGTATGAGAGCTCGGAAGCTCCGCCAATATTATTCATTCACTGCTGCATTTATTCATTTAGATCATCAAGGAAGCATTCAACAGCAGCCTGCCATCGATCTTTCTTCTCAATAAGAGCCTTCTGCTCGAGGCTCTGTGAACATTACCTGTAATTCCTTTTGCTTGTAGTTGAACACCACAGCTTTCACCTCGAGCTGCTCGTTCCTCTTCACTGAATATGGCAGTTTAACTGATATGAAAAAGTCCTGGAAGACCTTCAGGGGCTGTGGATCTGCTATGCAAAATCCTAAAGGATTGTAATTACAGCAGAAATGGATTTATTTAAATGTGACGGTCAGTGAAAAGCTCTGACACTAAAAATGTTGGGTTGGGTTGGGTTGGGGGGGGGGACCTGGTTACCTTTTGTTGATGAAATAGCAACAGCTTGGACCTCCCATGTGGTTATGGAGTCAGGAGCAACTGCAGAATATCTGAAAATGTTCAGTGGCAATTAATCAATAAATAAATAAATTTTGTTCTGTGTTTATTAAGGACAGTGCTGTTAAAAGCTTGATTCTGATTAAAGGGAGCGATTTATCAATTATTCACTGAAGGTGAGGCGAATGTTGCTGAATAGTTGACTATTGAATATTCAACGCATCCACTGAGCGATTTTAATCATTAAGCAGTGTATAATGGCAACTCTTCAAAACTCTTTTGGAGCTTTAATATATACTCATTACACATGAACAGTATTCATTCATTCATTTTCTAAGCCACTCAATCCTAATTAGGGTCGCGGGATGACTGGTGCCCATCCCAGCAGACTCTGTCGAGGGCAGGGTACACCCTGGACAGCTCGCCAGGCCATCGCAGGGCCAACACGCATACAACTGTTCACTCTCACAACTAGGGGCGATTTGGAACAGCCAGTTAGCCTACTGTGCATGTTTTTTGGACTGTGAGAGGAATTCAGAGTACCCGGAGGAAACCCACCCAAGCACAAGGAGAACATGCAAACTCCACACAGAAACGCCTCGAACCCGGGCCTTCTTGCTGTGAGGCGGATGTGCTAAACATAGCGCCACTGTGCCGTAGAATTGGGAATGAAAAGAATTTTAGGTCTGGTTTAGGAGGTACCTGATGTTGCCTGAGGCATCTGCATCAAAAATCTGCCACATCCATGACTCAGGAAAGGCACTGCGGAGGTAAACCGAGACTTCATCGATCTCAACCTCCGCTATTCCACTGCTGTCGGCTTGTAGAAAGGAGAAGATGAAAGTCACTTGAATGTCCTTCAATCTCTTTGTTACACCATTTTAAACCACACTGGTCTGAAAACAAACCAGAAGCTGTCATTAGTCTGAATGCAAGATCTTTCTTTCTTATCTTTCGTTTTGTTTTTTTTTAAACCTGTCCACTTCTACATTAATAAAAACAAAATGCTCATTTGTTTCAATCTTGGAGGAAATATCCAAACTGAATGGCGTCTCTTTAGATTAATTGTTTGTTCTTTTTTTTCTTTACGGATCTGAGATAGCAGCAGAGCCCCATTTATAAGGAAAACGCGTTAAGAAAATTGCTTTTGGGATGACGAAAAAAAACCCCTACAGAATCTGTCCATTCCTCCAGTGTACATATACTGATAAGAACTCTCCACCGCAGTGTCTCATGCCAATAGATAAAAGTCGTAATGAAAATGAATGTCTGACTGATGGTAATTACTTCTACCTTTATCTTCCCCTCCAAACTGTTATTTGTTTCAAGCCATAAAATAAAATACACTCAATAAGATAAAATGCATTTTTATAATAACATAAACAGAATTCTATGCGCCGTATACAGCTGATATCTTAATTTATTTTTTTTTAAGATGGCAACATAAATTACTGCCGCGTTTTTGGTGCGTATAACGTGCTTACGGAAGTAAACCTATTCAACAGACTGGCGTCTGGCTACATTGTGGTGATAACGGGGCCTATGGGATACCTGCTCGCACTCTTACTCGGATAAATGATTTCTTAGATGTTTTGTAGCTAATTGTCATTGATTCTGTCAGAGTAATTAATTCACAAATAAACAACTAATGCTATTCTTGTGTTGTTGAAATGTTCTCCAAAGCTACAGCTTCTAAATGGTGGACTTTACATGTCGAGACTGTTTGGTTTGGTGTGTTCGGTTCCCTCGATTTTATTCCCTTCAATAAACAAGTTGTTGAAATGAATTGATCTTGATATACGTAGGATACGCGTACGGGCTTTGAGGGTTCCCACCAAAAACTTGTCAAGTATGAGAAATCATATGGGAGCTCCTCTTTTAGGCACTGCCTGAATCTCTATATTATCATGCAAAGGCCATTCATTACTGAGGTTTACATGTGTAATAAAATAGCAAACATATACTCCTTAAATGAGCAGACATGTTTGGATGCTTCGGGGATGGCTCTATATTCCGACAGCCCATTGGTCTGACTGTGCCACTATAAGATGGGCACCTTAAATCAGTTGGGTTAGGGTTAGGGCTGTCAGACCAATGGGCTGTAACTGTCGGACCAATAACTTGCAACTGTCGGACCAATGGGCTGCAACTGTCGGACCAATGGGCTGCAACTGTCGGACCAATGGGCTGCAACTGTCGGACCAATGGGCTGCAACTGTCGGACCAATGGGCTGCAACTGTCG
>JAQMYF010000013.1:6003471-6017550 GCA_030014195.1 Neosilurus mollespiculum | reverse complement strand
TTATAGATTCTTTATATTTATAGATACTGTATATATGGAGATTTTATAGATTCTTTATATTTATAGATACTGTATATATGGAGATTTTATAGATTCTTTATATTTATAGATACTGTATATTTGAAGATTTTATAGATTCTTTATATTTATAGATAATGTATAATTATAAAGATTTTATAGATTCTTTATATTTATAGATACTGTATATTTGAAGATTTTATAGATTCTTTATATTTATAGATACTGTATATTTGAAGATTTTATAGATTCTTTATATTTATAGATGCTGTATAATTGGAAAGTTTATAGATTCTTTATATTTATAGATACTGTATATTTGAAGATTTTATAGATTCTTTCCTTTGTGAAGAAAAACATTTACAACATTGTCTGTTCACGAATACCTTTGTAGTGTAGGCTTATGAGTGTTGATGTTTACCGCCATGGAAACACATTCATGAATGTAAATACAAAAGGTTTTCCTCAAGATACAAACCATTAGTAACAATCGAGCAAAAAGGTCAGGTTATATTTTGCTAGAACATCTGCTAAGTTCTGGAACAAGATTCTTTGGACAGATGATATTAGGAATAACTTGTTCCAGAATGAGGGGGATAGAAGAAAGGACTTGTGATTCAAAACAAACCACATCGTCTGTCAAACATGGTGGACAAAGGCATGTATGGCTGTAGAACTGAGTCACTGAGTTTTTATTGATTAAACACAAAATTAAAGGCAAACAGCAATTCAAGATGGTTGCGTAACCAAAGTAACTAAAAGGAGAAAGCCCAGCCTTACTGATTTCTGTGGGTTCCAGACTTCACGTGAGTCAAAGTATTAAAACACTGCCTGGCTAAAAGAAAGTCACACACTAATATTTTAATGGAGAGCATTTAGCCTTGTTCACAGGCTGTAATCTATATGGCGTTGTTGCTCCAGTTGGTCCGGCCGAGGCTCAGCAACATTAATGTGGCAATAAAATGAAGTCAGCTGATGATCTGAATGTACTGAATGAGCAGGTTATCACATCACTGGACTTTTTCTTCCCTGATGGTACGGATATAAAATGGGAACTCAAATAATGAGGCCCTAATGAATAGGGGTTCAGGGAGCACGAGGAATCATTTTCACATAAGTATTGTCCTGACCTTAACCCTATTGAAAGTTTTTGGGATGTGCTGGAGAAGACTTTATGGAATGGTTCAGTTTTTCCCTCATCAATTCAAGACGTCAATAAGAAATGAACCCGACACTGGATGGACATAAATGTTGTGTTGCCTAAGTTTGTTGAAATAATGCCATGATGATCACACACTGTGATCAAGGCTAAATGCACTCCATGAAAATATTAGTGTGTGTGATTTTTTTTTTGTTTGTTTGTTTATGGCCGAGCAGAGTACTTATGCTAATATTTATAATGCCCTTTTGTCCAATTAGGTTTGAGCCTGTGAAAATGGAGTGACTAGAAAATTAATGTAATTTCTAAATAGCTACCACAATTTTTTTAGTACACCCCATAAAATAAAGCTTAAAGTCTACACTTTAATCACATGTTGATGGCTTTATTTCAAACCTACTATGGCATACAGAGGCAGGATCTCATAAATTGTGTCACTGTTATACTAAACTCTATCTGTCTGTCTATATAGATTCCAACAGTTCATGGCACATTCGGGAGCAGTGTACACTGCACAAAATCTGCAGGTTTATTAGTAATTCAGTGTAAATAGCTGAACCCATGACTTCCGGTTTTAGCGAAACATCTTTTCAAACTTAAACATTAACTTACACTGCCACATCTGGAATAGCGAGAGTCCTCTGCAGGATTTGTTCAGAACTCAGAATATGACTGTAGACCAGCAGGCCTTTAGAGTTCTATGAAAAATTTACATTTGACTTGTATTTCATTCTTGCGCTATAAAAGTTCAATACATTATTGCAGTTTGCCCATGACATGTAACAGAATACTCACAAATATCTGTACATTAACTGCATCGTTTATAGGAAGCAGATAATTATCTAGTGTGAAAATTCTATATTTCACTGCAATAAAACAAAACAAAACAAAACAGTGATTAATACAGTGAACTGCTTCTCAAATACCTGTTTTCATAAAAAGCTCTGGTTTCTTACCATGTTCTCCTGGATTATAGATTGTCTTGTCTGTTTGGATAAAAATATATCCTCTTCGAGTTGACAAAAGGGTATAGACCACTTTTTGCCCGCCATCAAACACATTGCTCTCCGCAACAAGAGAGACGTATGAATCTTTCGGAATTTCAAACCTAACTGGATCAAGCTAAAGAGAAACAAAAAATATTTCGGTTTGTATATTGAAGAATACGAAGAATAAAACTCAGCACGTTTGTTCTTGTAGGAAAATAATCAACAGTTGGTTGGAGTGATTCATTACCACCAGCAAATTTGAAGTGTTTTTGTCCTTTTTTCAACAACAATAATTTGAAGAAAGCAACATTTTATTTATTAAATATTGAGTCTCACTAATGTTTTGTTCTATTATAGTGGTGAATCATTCACAAAAAAAAACTATCACTATCAATATAACAGCTACAGACAACAACTTATTTCCTCATCACCCCTTCCCCCCCCTCCCTTTTTTTAGTTTAATAAGAACAAGTGTATTTTTTTCTTTAAAACCCCAACATCCAGAAAACTTTACAGTGTCAGAAAACTACAGCTTTGACCCTGACTGCCAAAGACAAGACAGTGTTTAAGAACAAGTGTATTACTATAAACCTGTGTTTTACACACTAGATGCTGTTGAAAATTCCTTAGTGTTGGGTATAAATACATTTAGCATTTATTGCATATTTAGAGTGCACTTTTTATTGCATAAATATCCTTGTAGTCAATAATTCTATCTGACCAACAAGTAGCAATTATGTGGACTTGCCTTAAGTGTCACAACAGCTTGATATTGATTAGCATCATTCAAGGTCACAGCTCTTGGTTCACTTAGCTTGTTTTTCACTTTAACATCACGGAAATAGAGAGTTACACTGACGGGTTTAGTGGCTTCATGCAGTTGCACACTCACTGTCTCCTCAACTCCCATGTGAATGATATTCGGGGCAGTAATAAGACATCTAGTGCGCAAGTACAAACACAAAAAACAAAGCTGAAACATTTTTTTTTTTGCAAAATTTTGTAAAAATTATAAAGTTTTTACATTTTTTATTCAAATGATCATCAGGTTTTGCATTACCATTATGTAAACTCAGAGTACTCACTTTGGGCTCTGTGCCTCCACAGCAAGATAACCAAAAGCCGAAAAAAGTAAAGAAAAGAACATTCTGCCTTTCTTAGGCAAAGTTATACTCTTCAGACTTTACACCATCTAGATAATCCTTACTGAGAGCTGTGTTTTAACAAACAGGCACTTACCAATCAAGCATCAGTTTAAAACAACAACAACAAAAAAATTATATATATATATTGGAATTCGCCCCCCTCTTTCGAATGAAATCACATGACTTCCCAGAAACTGTCCTGGTTTTAGTCCAGGCACAGGATGGGAGTAATTCTGTTGTGACATCCAAACACCTATTGTGCAACAAGCTATGGGAATGATTGGGGATGCAGAAATCCAACTTAACAAAGTTACCCCAACTTTTCTTCTTGGAATACCTCTTTTATAATATCTATAAGGAATTTGTCTTTATTTACTATTTAGTTGCAGTCTGTCTTAATATCCACAAGCAAATGTCAAATATTTGCAAGAGTCAGGGCTTCTTTAGGGTTTTGTTGATAGGAAAAGGTAAGACAAATGTTTGATTAGGTTTTCAGAAAATAACAACGTTAGGTTTACCCTTTTTGATTTTCCTCAAACTGAACATAAAGAGAAAACCAGTACAGCACTTCATTCCATTGAGGGGTCAGCATTTGTGCTTTCTTGAGTGAAAAATTGCACTTTGATCATCTCAAAATTCGTACCATGTGTTAAGAATATACGCCTCACATTTCCAGACTCTCCTGTTCTGTATGATTCTGTACTGTCATGCAATAGTTTATGACATTTAAATTTTTGAGTGTGAAAAAGCAAAACAAAGTCTCTCACGCTAGTCTCGACTGCCTTTGTGTGCCCTAGTCTAGTGAAGGTTTGAGCAAATTTCCATCCCAATGAATAGTCAACGGTGAGTCATTCATTCATTCATTTTCTGAACCGCTTAATCCTAATTTGGGTTGCGGGGAGGCTGGCGCCCGTCTCAGCCGACTCTGTACACTGGGTGAGGGCAGGGTACACCCTGAGCATCTCGCCTGGCCATCGCAGGGTAGGAAGGGGTTAGTCATTGTGTTTTGTTAAGGAAACAAAGTGCACTTTTCTCTAAACTCTTACGGTCCACCAAAAATGTCAAGGCAGCCAAAGTAGTGTAATTCCTTTAATTTTAACATGCTCTAGTGTAGAGATCTATGGCTGACATTCCGACAATTTTCTATACTGTGTTATACTGTAGAGTCATGTAGTCATAGTGTACAGAGTCTTTAAATGTTGGAGGGTACAAAGGCAAAATAGAGAGTGTTTAGAATTTCGTTTTTACCTGCCTTAATCTACAGCGCAAATTTGATAATGATCTGAGAATGCCAATTTGTTCATCCCAAAATAATGGTAAGTGTCATGATCCCGAATATCCCACCACTAGGGGAGCTATTGTGTGTTTTTTGTTATCCTGTTTTTTCCATGTGCTTCTCCAGGCTATGGGCATGGTCCTGCTGCTTCCAATTATCTCCACACACCTGTTGCTTATCAAGAACCCTACTTATACTCCAGCAAAACTCTCCCGTGTTGGTTTGTTGACTTTGTCTCTGCCTATGATTCTGTCTAGACCAGCTCTGGATTCTTGTGGCTTACCTGTTCTCCCGCCTGCCTGCGCTGCATCAGCAAAGTACCCTGTAAGGTAAAGCCTACCAATAGTATTGACCCTCCTTCAGTTTTTCTTCATGTTTTTATTTGCTTTGGAGCTTTAATAAAAGACCTCAGTTTTTTTCACCCCATCTCTGCCTATCTTGTCCTGCATTTGGGTCCTACTCTGCTTGTCCCACATGTGACAGTAAGGGGTTAGCCTTAGTGTTTCGTCGAGTGAGAAATTGCATGTTCTCAGAATCTCTCTAAACTCTTTCTGTGCATTAAAAATGCACAGAAAGAAGGTCTACAGCATAAATTTGGTAAATATCTGAGAAGGGCAATTTTTTTCATCGCAAAAAGAAAAGGTAAGGGCTAACCCCTTTGTGTTTTGATGATCAATTAATTAACAATTTTAATAGTTTGTTAGTTATATAGTTTGAAGTGTGTGAAAACTAAACAAAGTCCTTTCACATGTTAGTTTTTAAAGCCCTAGTCCACAGCATAAATTTTGTTTAAGTTCTGAGAATGACAGTTTCACCCAAAAAGAAAAAAAATGGTAAGGGGTTAGGGGGCCTTTGTGTTTTGATAAACGAAAAATTGCATGTTCTGTAAACTTTTTCTGTGCATTAAGAATGTCAAGGAGAACATATTATTGTACTTACTTTTTATTTCATCATGCTCTGAAGTAGAGATCTTTGACTGACCTTTTTTACCCTCTCCTGTAGTGTCATGTTATAGTTTATATTTATAAAATTTGAAATGTGCAAAAACTAAACAAAGTCCTTTCACATGTTAGTTTACACTGTCCTAGCCTACAGCACAAATTTGATAAAGATCTGACAATGCCGATTTTTTTCACCCATAAAGAAAAAATGGTAAGGGGTTAGGGGGGCTTTGTGTTTTGTCCAGTGAGAAATTGCACGTTCTCAGATGTTCTCCAAACTCTTTCTGTGCATTAAGAATGTCAAGGCAAACACATTAGAGTACTTGCTTTTATTCCATCATGCTCTGAATTAGAAATCTATGGTTGACCATTTTTCCGCTCTCCTGTACTGTGATGTGATAGTTTATGCTATATTTAAAGTTTGAGGTGTTCAGAAACTAAACAAAGTGCTTTCACATATTGGTTTTCCCTGCCCTGGTCTACAGCATAAGTTTGGTAAAGATCTGAGGAGGTCAATTTTTTTCATCCCAAAAAGAAATGGTAATGGCTAACCGCTTTGTGTTTTGACGAGTGAAAAATTGCACATTTATCTAATTTTCTCAAAATTCTTACTGTGTATTAAGAATGTCAAAGCGAACATGTTAGCGTACTTCATTTCATTTGATAATGCTCAGGAGTCGAGATCTACAGCTCACACTTCCATGCTGTACTGTATGGTAGTATACTGTGTCATATGTTTTCTGCCTCTTTAAAATTTCTTGTGTGCAAAGGTGAAACAAAGTTTATGCACATGTTACTGCCTTAATGTTACTCTCCTCTCCTGTACTGTCATGCAATAGTTTATACTATATGTGAATTAACAATATTAATGTAATAGGTTTGCAATATTGAACTTCCAGAGTGTGCAAAGGTGACACATTTTACATGTCAAAGCAAACATGTTAGTGCACTAGTACTGTCATATAATGTTTTCTGACTTTTTAAACATCTGAGAATCCCAATTTTTTCACCCAAAAAGAAAAAAATGGTGAGGGGTTAGGGGGCCTTTGTGTTTCGTCGAGTGAGAAATTGCATGTTCTCAGATGTTCTCTAAACTCGTTCTGTGCATTAAGAATGTCAAGCCGAACACATTTGTGTACTTGCTTTTATTCCATCATGCTCTGAAGTAGAGATCTATGACTGACCTTTTTCCCCTCTCCTGTAGTGTTTTATACCGTAGTGTCATGTAACAGTTTGTGCCATATTTTAATTCTGGAGAGTTTGAAGATGAAACAAAGTGTGCGCACATGTTACTCTTGCCTGCCTTAATATAAAATGCAAATACGATGAAGATCTGAGAATGCCAACTTTTTATCCAGAAAAAGGTAAGGGGTTAGCCTGTGTGTTTTTTTGACTGACAAATTGCACATTATCTAATTTTCTCTAACTTTTTACTGTACATCAAGAATGTCAAGGTGAACATATTAGTGCACTTCATTTCATTCCATAGTGCTCCAGAGTTAAGATCTACACCTCACATTTCCAGACTATCCTGTAATGTTTTATACTGTACTGTGATGTAATAGTTCGAGGTGTTCAGAAACTAAAGTCCTTTCACATGTTGGTTTTCCCTGCCCTGGTCTACAGCATAAATTTGGTAAAGATCTGAGAAGGTCAATTGTTTTCCTCCCGAAAAGAAATCGTAAGGGGTTAACCCCTTTGTGTTTTGACGAGTGAAAAATTGCACATTATCAGATTTTCTCAATTCTTACTGTGTATTAAGAATGTCAAAGCGAACACGTTTCATAATGCTCAAGAGTTGAGATCTACAGCTCACACTTCCATGCTGTACTGTACGGTAGTATACTGTACTGTCATGTATTAGTTTATGCTATAATCAGTTTGAGGTTTGTAAAAACTAAACAAAGTCCCTTTACATGTTAGTTTTCACTGCCCTAGTCTACAGCATAAATTTGGTAAAGATCTGACAATGGCAATTTTTTTTACCCGAAAAAATGGTAAGGGGTTAGCCTTGGTGTTTTTCAAGCAAAAATTTGCATGTTCTCAGATATTATCTAAACTCTTTCTGTGCATTAAGACTAATGGTGAACGCATTATTGTACTACTTTTATTCCATCATGCTCTGAAGTAGAGCTCTATGGCTGACCTTTTTTCTCCTCTCCTGTACTGTCATGTAATAGTTTATACTATATGTGAATTAACAATATTAATGTAATAGGTTTGCAATATTTAACTTCGAGTGTGCAAAGGTGACACATTTTACAGCATGTCAAAGCAAACACGTTAGTGCACTAGTACTGTCATAAAATTTCTGGAGTGTGCAATGGTGAAACAAAGTGCACTCACATGTTAGTTTTGACTGCATTAATGTATAGCACAAGTTGCGTAAAGATCTGAGAATCCCAATTTTTTCACCCAAAAAGAAAAAATGGTAAGGGGTTAGGGGGGCCTTTGTGTTTTGTCCAGTGAGAAATGGCATGTTCTCAGATGCTCTTTCTGTGCATTAAGAATGTCAAGCCGAACACATTAATTTACTTGCATTTATTCCATCATGCTCTGAAGTGGAGATCTATGGCTGACCTTTTTTATTCTCTCTTGGACTGTCATGTAATAGTTTATGCTATATTGCATGTTTGTAATGTCTAAGTGTAGTTTTCTTTTTTCCATCATAGTCCGCAGTAGAGATCTATGGCTTTTTTTTTTTTTTTTTTTTTTTAACTCTCCTGTCCTGCATTATACTGTACTGTCATGTAATAGTTTGTGCCATATTCAAATTCTGCAGTTTGAAGATGAAACGATGTTAAGGTGAACACATTAGAGTACTTAATTTCATTCCCTAGTGCTCCAGAGTTGACATCGATCAATATATAACCAACAACATTTATACTGCCATTAGAGATTTTAATTTAGTTTAAAAATAGTTCACATCAAAAAGGGTGGTAGATACTAGAAGATATCACCCTTGTACATGGTGAGAAAAGAAAAACAAATGGCTAATGATCCACTTATTATTTGCACAAAACTTTATTCAGTACAGTTTATGAAACATTATTTGCAAACAAGAAATAATTTGATTATCTTTTACCATATTGTTTTTTAAATAATTTAGCTGGGGGGGGGGGGTAGATGGGATATATTAGCAAAACAAACGGTAACAACAGTAATGTAATGCAATGTTTATTTCACCCCAGTGCTAAACGGCAAAGTTTCTGAAAGTAAAACACAAATTTTCTTATAGAACAAATACAGTGTTCAGAAATCATGAATACAAACAGTAAGTCGTAATTTATCAACACTGACCAGTACCCAAAAACAGTTCTATGCAATTACCTATGTACACAGACAAAAGTCACTGATTTACATGTCAACTGCATTCAGAAAGGTCACAAAACAGTTTTTATAAGGGCTGCAACAAAGAAAAAGAAAAAAAATAAAAAATCCAGCACTTTTCTTTTGACAAACAGGCCATCAATTTGCATAGCATTTAAAAAAGAATAATGCATTAAAGTAACTTTAACAGTAACTGATGAGGTAATTTTCAGTCAGGTTATGTGATAAGTTGGTGAGATCAAATGAATAAATATTAATAATGAATGTACAGTATGAGAACGAGGCTGCTAATTGAGACTACAACTTTTCTTACACTCAGTGCTGACTACATAACAATAAATAAATAGTCATAGAAACGCACATTTTTATACATGTAATATGTTAAAAATTAACCAAAATGCAGATGTGATTGTATAAAAAAGGCTTTAAAGTTCACTCTTTTAGCTCTGTAGTAGTCATTTGGCAATTAAATTCAGTGTTGGTCACCAGCTCAATCCAAAATCACTACAAAATTACTGAACCATCAAATTTGGCTGGTGATGGTTTCCCTGGGGTTCTCCAGTTTCCTCCCGCAGTCCAAAGACATGCACATTAGGCTAACTGGCAGTTCCAAATTGCCCCTAGGTGTCAGTAAGCGTGAGTGGTGTGTGTCTTCCCCTTGATGGTCTAGCAAGCTGTTCAGGGTGTACCCCACCTTCACCCAGTGTCGGCTGAGATAGGCACGACGACCCCTGTAGGATTAAGCTATAAGTAATTCAGTGTGGAAACAGTAATCAATTCATGTTGGGCTGCTTCTCCTCAGCATGTTGTTAATTCATTTTTCTTTACAATATTTTCCCAGTGTTTCTGGACAATATTTGTATATTTCAAGTTAAAGTACATCGCGTTCAGTGAATATTTAATTGACCTGCAAGTACAAGGGCTGAAGCGCCCTTGAGCAAGGCACCGCTCCGGGCGCCTCCAATGTGTGTGGCACCCCACGGCTCTGAGTGTGTGTGTGTGTGTGTGTGTGTGTGCGCTCACTTTGGATGGGTTAAATGCGAAGGTAATAATTTCCCTTGCTGGATTAATACAGTATAATAAAACAATAATAAAAATAAAATAAAAATAATCAAATGTGAATAAGCCTCAATCTAATCACTGATTTTAGTACCCAAAATGCCTTTTTCTCATGTTTCCCAATATTCATATTAAATGCATTAATCAGCAGGTGGATGTATTACATCTGAATAAACATCCAAACATGACCCTAATACTCAAAAATCCAAAAGATTTCATCTGAGAAATCTTAAAGTATGACTGTTAATTCACAATAACCGCACAGAAATTAGTGCTTTTCCTCTTGTCTTTACCGCTGCATATATTATCAGGTAAAACACCAATAACTGGCTAACAGCATGCTAAAGTCACATTACTGTATTAAAATAAAATAACATAACTAAATAAAGTAGATTTTTTTTCTAACAGATGTGCCACTTTGAGAATTATTTGCTTTGTCTTGTTGATTTATTGAGGCTGTTAGTGTATGTGGTGGGCTGCTAACTAGCACTAAAATACTTACATGCAAATCGCGTTAGGCATGTTCTAGTGAATGAAGTATTTTTATTTATTTATTTATTTATTTATTGTGTGTGTGTGTGTGTGTGTGTGTGTGTGTGTAAATTGTCTCCATCCAAAAACCCTCCATCAGGTTTTGTCAGTGTCGACCAGGTATTTATAATTCTAGTAAGAACTAGCATTCATTTTAAGAATTAACATAGCATAGAGTTGACTGTATCCTCCGGAGTGTTTTAATTAGCTTCTGTGTTCAATACCAGCGATGACTGCAGTCAGTCAGAGAACAAGCTATCTAAAAGACACTTATATCTAATGTCTGTGTGTACGCTTCTTTCAATCTGTGATATGAATTTACATTATAATACTTTTATATAGACTATGTACGTTTATAAATCACAAAAAAGGAAAAAAAATAAAATATTTGTAAAAAGTGTTCTTATTCTACTGCATTTTTATAAGAAAAAGTTTTTAGAAGGTTGCACAAAAACTAAAAATAAACATTGAAAATTAAAATCCTGTAAAAAAAAAATAAAAAAATGATAATATAATGTGATAGAAAACCTAAAAATGTGATTGCAGTGACCATGGAAAAATAACAATCTTTACAAATGCTGAGTAAAAAAAAAGAAACAAATAAAACACTTAGCTCCTTTGCCAGATGGTCAGGAAGTTTCTAGCACCATTGAACGCAAAAATAATTATAATACTCAATTAAAAAAAATAAAATTAAATTAAAAAGGTGACCATGGTCCAAGCAGTACTAGACACACACACACACACACACTAAGAGCCTCATTTGAATAAAAACTGGTTTCTGGTTTCAAGTCTTCCTTTTAAATTGTAGAACAGCAGAAATAAAAGTGCTTCGAGTTCTTGGTCTTGGGAGCAGCCAACTCCTAAACAGAGCCAATATCTGAGTGCCAAGATTTTCATAACGGACTCAAGACAGTGCCACTCGACCTAAGCTGACATCACTTCTTGGACTGTGCAAGTCCTGTAACGCTTTTCAGACGCTTCAAACCTCAAGTCTTAATACTTGAATAAGAAGCACTTGCAAAAAAAACCAAAAAAAAAAGTGTTCTAATGAGCGTATGCAAAATCTGGTCACACCTCCGAGTTATCGTTACTGTCAACACCATGTGTCATCATGGGCTCTGTGCTGCTGGAGCCCTTGGGAGGCTCGTTGATTCTCTCCTTCTCTTTCCTGGAGCGCACCAACACCACAAAAAGCACAAGAAGAATGACAGTCAAGACAACACCCACCAGAATTCCTACGATTGTTATAACATCGTCGTCCTCTGTGATTTTCGGCTTGGACCCTGTGGTAACCACCACGCTCTGGACGTTAACTTTGGGCTGCGGATGATGTTGGCTGCTACGTTCCAGAGCCACGTGCAAGATGTTGGTTCCCCGCTCGTTCTCTGCTCCGATGTCCTTTGCCAAAACAGGAATGCTGCTAACAGACCTTCTGGAACGTTGGGAGTGGTGTTCAGTAATATGGTGGTACTCCACACTCCTTTTTCCAATGCCTCGGTTGGCGTTGTCTCTGGAGCGGACTGTGTATATGGTATGGATGTACCACTCTCTACCCACAGATACCTAGAACACAGAACATATTAGCACAAAACAACACTTAAACGACATGCTTTGAATATTAAACGTTTAATTAGCCAAAGATATTTAGCTAATTATGGCTACAAATGCGGCATTGTAGTAACAGACAAAATAAATTCAAGCTAATAGTAACTAATACCTAATCTCTATATCTATTCTTTATTAAGGTTGCGACATAATGGCTCGAACCCAGCCCAGCCAGCCCCAGGTGAAGGTGGGGTACATTCTGAACACCTCACAAGACTATTGCAACACAGATACACGACCATTCACACTTACATCTATTGGAGAACATCCAGTAAGACTAATGGACATGTCTTTGCACTGCGGGAGGAAATTACGACACCTGGAGGAAACCCATACATTGCAAACAACACACCAGGCACACGGATCGAACCCATGACCTTTTCGTTGTGAGGTGGAAGTGCTACGCCACCATGCCTCCCTTGTTAACTACTGTATTTAAAAGATAAATTAGAAGATACAGTTTGTTGTCAAGCTAATAAAAAGATAACTAGTATCTTCCCACATAGACATCTAATATTTTGAATTGCAGAATTAGCTTGTGTGTTAATAAAAACAACTAGTTTCTTTCAGCACAAACACCTAAAAAAACAAAAGTTAAAATTCAAAATGTTTAATTGATAAAAATACATCGATTACAAGCAAACACAGCCAACTAGTACCTTAACTAGTACCTTTAAATAAGCAACCAATTAGCTAACCAGCCAATACAACTAAGTACTAACTTAACATAGTATTTATTTTTTTTTTGTTTTTAATAAACAGTAATACAATTTGCAAATTTAGTTAACTAGAAATGTATGAGGGCAGTTAGTAGCTATGCATATTTTTAGTCACATGGTTAGGTAATTAATCTTGTACAAACACAGCAAACATTAAAATGGTTAAATCAGCTTAATCACTTAACTACTAAAGTTAGATCTCATTTAACTGTTTGATTAGCGATAGTGTTAACATACCGTATAGTCATACTACTTACACACTTCTAATTCATTCTAATCTCTAATCATTCTGAAACTCTAGGATAAGCATCTTTTTAATTTCTGTGCTTAAATGGCTATGCTTTTTGATTTTTGTCCATAATATTTGTGTCGAAATACACATTTAATCTAATATTAGCTGAATCACTCATATGGTAGCATAAAAATATGTATAGTACAGAGCAAATTAATGATGGTTCATAGAAAAAGACCCTCTTGCAAACTGTACAAATTGCATTTTCTTAGCAGAACCACTATCTAACTAACTTAACTGCAGGCCCATTGACTTACCTGAAACAAGGGTGTGGAATCCATTCTAAAGCCATCTGAGCCTGGCTGCCTCACTAGTGACAAAGCCTCTGGGTCATCAACAGCCAGGACAGCATTGAAACTAACACTCCCAAATGCTCTAGCCTGAGTCTCTGGCTGAGCTTTATCCTGTAAACAACAAAAACCCTGATTACTTCTTCACTTCCCAAGTTTTCAGGTATCGATAGGTTGGTCCAGTTCATTGCTATTGTACAATTACATAACAATGAATAGAAGTCATCATCCAATGAGCATCAGTTGAAAACCTGATTCAGTAGTTATTTGTTACTGGTTCAGTAGGTATTGTGTGTTTTTGTAATATTAAAGATATTTAAAATATAATTTACAATGTAGCACAATACAAGTAAAAATTACAGATTCCATCCTAAAGTGTTTCTTTCCTAGACAAAAACATTTTTCAATGCTAACTATTGTTAGGTTATATTTTAGGTTAGGAAATATGTGTCAGAGATTTTCGGTTAATGATTTATAATTTCCACTTAAAAAAAATAAAATAAATAAATATATATATATATATATATATATAATGTATGTGTGTGGGCATATATATTATATTATATATATATATATATATATATATATGCCCACACGCATACATTATATATATATATATATATATATATATATAAAATGTGTGTGTGTGTGTATATATACACTCACCGGCCACTTTATTAGGTACACCTGTCCAACTGCTCATTAACACTTAATTTCTAATC
>JAQMYF010000013.1:5928323-5938343 GCA_030014195.1 Neosilurus mollespiculum | reverse complement strand
TGTTCATTTTACAGAAGGGAAAACACAGCATGGCTTTACATGTCTGATTCGGACAGGACCAAACTCTCTAAGGATACTCTGCTCAAAATTCCATTACCCCTTGTACAAACTATCCCTGTCCAAACAGTCATTAAACAATTCCACTCATGAATAAAAAGAGGAATGATCCACATGGTTGACCCGGCTAGTTTGAGGAAAAAGAGATAGCAAGGAGAAAGGAAGCAGACATTGGCGGACACTAAATGAGAGTCTCTTCTGGATACACTGTTCCAGGCTATCGGTGGAGCGTGTACTGCGAACTTGGCAGCACTACACAGGCACTAACCTCCCAGCATCCACCCATGTCCTCCCCTTGGTTCTCATGCTCAGTAAACCAGTCACGTCTCACTATGCCCATTTCCCTTTCATGAAAAGGGCGAGGCACAGACGTTCGTCCTGCCGTGTCTGGGTGTTTTAATGCTTGTGTCTGTATGTGTGTGTGCATAAATACTGGCCGATAACACCTGTTCATGGCTGTTTTATGTGGTCAGATTGACTCCCTGCTGGGAATTCACTTTGGAAGAACAGATCATGACACACAGGCTGCCTGTCGACAAATGTGTGTGGAGCAGGGACAGGAGAAAAAGGAAAAAAAAAAAAAAAAAAAAAAAAAAAAGGTTTAAATACACGCAATAGCAATAATACCAAAAAGTGTTCCATGAGTGAAATGCAACATACCATGACAGACAAATACATTTCAGAAATATCTGTTTTTTGTTTTTTTTTTTTGACAGCTTTGTGGAAGAATCTTCAAGGGAAATCTTTCCATCTAATTCATGACTGAGGTGATCAAACCCGAGCTTGTATGAGAAAAGATGCCACGAAAGATGAGAAGAAAAAAGGAGCACTTTAAATGCACCCCCACCTTGAGACAACAGAAATAAACTGCAACCGATAAAAAGGTTCAGGATGAGAGGGGAACTACACGGCTTACCTTCAAAGTCTGCTATTTGCAGAATAATTGCTTTTGTCAACACGCTTTTGATGAAAGAGAATTCAAGAATCCTAGAACAGAAAGATTTTTCGACTGGTACACTGTATGCTGTCACACATGCAGACTGTAGGAATAATTAGCTTAAAAGCAATTATGAGTGTTTTTTGTAGAGGTTTTAGCCATTTTTCTAGAAGTATCAAAAACAATAATTCTATTTCCCCAGAAGGACACCTAAACATCTTAAAATTTACTTTTCAACCTTGCCTAGACCATGCTGTAGTTTAAAGTGCTGGTTCAAAAACTAAACAAAAATGGAATCCTGCCTTAAGCCTTGCCTCACTTCAAAGTACACGGTGGGATTTTTCCTTTTTACCCCTCAGCCGGTTATGGCTGGAGGGGTATTGCCGTTGGCTTGTCGGCCGGGTGGGTAGGCGAGTGTGTGGGCGGGCAGGCAGGTGGGCGTTATGACAATAAGTTTGTCCGGTCCATTGCAAGGCTCACGCACATGCCAGCTTACTGAACTTTTGCATAGGCACTCCCTACGACCTAAACCTGTACGTGGGGTAGCTAATTTGCATGTGACCTTCGACCTTGGCACAGTTACATTGAACATATAAAGTTTGTCTGGGGCATTGCTCTACTCATATGCATGGTAGCCTTCTAAACTTTTGCATAGGCACTCCCTATGACCTAAACCTGTGTGCAGGGTGGCTAATAAAATGTTGTTGGGGTTATGACGTTCTATAGAACGGAATTTTTTTTTCCTTCTGTGTGTCAACCGGCATTATCCCAAAAGTGTTCTGCACATTCCCAATGGAAAACCTTAAGCTAGTATCTCATGGAGTGGTGAATGCTAATAAACTTCTGACGGACATTGGCAGCAAGCAGGGTTCATCTGTCATTAGCGGCATTTTGTGATAATGAGCAATATTAGAGCGAAAGTATCTGCATAAGATGCAAAACTTGGCGAGATGAGCACCTGTTCGCAAATGATAGCGACAGTGTTTAGCAACTATTTGCCACTTTTTGGGAACATTTGGGACCTTTTGCCAACTCCTCGTAAAATACCAGGCGAATCTTCTAATTGAGCCTCCTTAACCCCTATTTATGGATCCAACCCTTTCTATAAAAAGGGTGAGCAAACTCTCCCCAGCATTCTGTTGGCAAACCAAAAAGAGCTTTAGCGACCCATGTCACAACCATTTGCAAACGCTTACAACTGTTTTGCAAATGTTGGCGGAAAAATTAATTCATGTGATAAGAAATACTGTTCGCAACCCTAAAACTATTTGCGCACTGTTTTGCAAACTTTTATCAACCCTGAGGAAACACAAAATTCACTATGTTTGCCAGCATTTACTGCTGAGTGAGCTTTATAGAGCTCAGAAAGACTATTTAAAAATGATTTGAGCTGGCAAACAATATGGCCGAGCAATTCTATAACCCTACATAAAGAAGTTCCACAAGGTTAAGTTCATGATCCATGTAAGTGTTCAGTGAAGCTTGTCCAAAGCAGAACCGTACAGTATTTACAGAATAACAGTGTGGGAGGTTAACGGGTGCAAGTTAGTGCTGTGTTTTTGCGTGACCTCTAAATCAAGACAGCCATCTCTGCAGACAGGTTCAGGATAATCTCCTTATAAAGGCAACCACTCTGCTGTAGATGTGCCATTCAGTGCTGGGACTGGAAAAACTCATGCTGACTGGGTACCTGTAAGGGGGTTCAGTAGCCTTAAAAGTTCTCATATGAGTATTTATGAGCTGAAGGGAGGACCGAAAGAAATAAAAAGTCTACCCTAAAGTACACAATTCCTTTGTAAACTCTAAAAGACCATTTATACATGGCTCGCACTTGAATACTCTAAACACAGATTGAAAAGCAGGGACAAATGTATACGCAAGTCTTGAAACTGGACTGCATGATCATCTTCTGAGGCATCAGCTTCTCCGATGGTGGGTGTTTCCTGATCATTTAACATGCACCGTTCAAAGCATAGAACAAACCCCCCACTCCCCACCACCACCACAATATGGACTGAGTAGGAATTTGATATTCATATATTTGGAAAGGAATTGAATATGCTTCAAAATGAGGTAAAATACATGATTATAGAAGGGTCATTCCATGCCAAATCACCTAGCTTTCTGAAAACTACATTTATTCTTCTTGAAAACTGTTTGTTTTACATGGAACTATGCTTAAATTTGCTATAAACATATTTTTGGGGAGTGGTGAATATATTTTCTGTGTCAAAAATTTATAAATACTGTTCGAAATTGCATTTTTAAAAAGAATTGCAGTATTAATAGCTACCTAACCCTGACAAATAGAGTAATTTTGGCTGCAGATTTTGACAGAGTCTCCAAGGTCCTGGTCTGTTGGTATGCAAAGTTTCAGCCCTATACAGTAATTGTTAGGGGAGTTACAAGCATTCAAAAATGCCCAAAACGGTAAATTGCAAGTCGCGGGCTGACAAATGGGTTCTAGCCTGCGAGCTTTAAATGAACATATCTCAGAAAGTGTTTGAACTAGGACCTTGAAATGTTGCATTTGTTTATGCTGAAACATTTTCTATGTCTGGTTAAAGTTTCATTGAATTCTGAGGTGGTCACCTTGGAAACTCTAGGTGAATTTACAAGGAATGACCAAGCATGAAATGCTACTTTTGAGAAAATTAAACTTACAGAACCAGTTTCTGACTGTCCGTATTTGAAACCCGCTAACATCCATACACTAAATGAGTCCGGCTCTCGACCAATCAGCGTGACCATTCTAGTGTCTTCCTAGCAACAGATGAGTTCTATTTACACCGAGTCATGTGTGTTTTGAGGCTTCTCATTGGTTTAGCGTTATATGATTTGGGAAATCCTTCTGGGATTCTGTAAGTAGGGAGAGTATAATGGTAGTGAATATGGATAATAAGGAAATACCCTGAGCAATCACAAAAGCAGTTTGAAAATTTTAGCATGGAGAGATTGTGTTTATGGATATTTGAACTTGGTCATGAGGAAGATTTTGCTTTGAAGGATGTATGTTTGGTGATATCGCAATTTTTGTCCAGGTACGCTATTTTCAACTTACTTTGGCTCTTACTCAAAACACGACCTTGCGACCTAATCCGCTTTATGCCGGATCGGCTCATATATTTAGTCTATTTAGCTATTGATTTCTGAAGGAGGACAAGTCTCCAAGATTGTTCTCTAGTTTATTACTGCAGTAAGTGCAGAACCTCAGACTTCCCTCCACCGCGCAGTGGAAGTGGAGGAAAAAAGTGTCCAGGTTAAAAGCTGACATGACTTCAACATTAACTTTCTGAGTGAATCATTAGTTAACGTCAGTCTCATCTACCATTTCTCCAAATCTCCCAAGTGTAAATGAAATGGAAGTTAAGCAAACTCTTTTTTTTTTTTGACAGACTAATAACTTGCTTCCCAATTAATTGCTATAAAAAGTTCTACTCAATTCAGTAACAGCTCATATCCCTAGCAGTTGTCAGTCATTTTTTTTCCATTTGCCTTTCCTTTAAACCTGTCAAAGTGACAGCCCTGCATGTAAGCACTGAATAACTTCACAGCTCTTAAAAACAGCTGTAATTCAACACTTATTTAAAGCTCCACAAAAATAGAATAATGGGTACAAGTAATGTACAAGAAAATGACCCCTTTTATACATTCAGCACTAATGTGGTTGAGTAGATAAGACCCCGATGCATGATGAAATCAGTAATAATACCACTGCAACAACAAAATCCTGTATTTGAACAGCACACCATTAGTTTTCTTTTAAAACGTTTTCCCAAATGCAAACCAGAACTGATTAAGATCATTTAAAGTTGATAGGAGACTGCTCTGTTTCTGCAGTGCTAATGACCAGTCCATAGGCTTGGGATGGTTTGATGAGTTATGAATAGAAGCAGTGCCAGTTCATTGCCTGGCCTCCTCTCTAAGTCCAAGCTGCCCCTATTTGGGCATGAGGGTCCTTGGTACCCGCTAGTTCCAGACTGACAGACTCTGGCGCTTTCTGCTAAGATATGACCTTGGATTCATCAGGGCTACTAGTAAAGGCATGGACAAGCCAAGTTATTCATTTTATTACTGAAGGTTTCCATCATAAGAAAAATAAATCAATAAAGTAAATTACTATAAAAAGGTAAAGTACTTGTACTATGTTTGTGTTAAAATATTTTGTGGTTCTGGTGCTAATTTGACTGTTGGCACTGTATTTTTATTATTCCCTTGACAAATTAGTATTTGCCTAAAGCTTTAATGTCACAGTGAAACACTCATTGCTAGCACAGTTAAAGTGGCGTTTAATAGGTGAAAATTGAAACGATCACAAACAAGTGAAAACCTGTTCTCACCGCTACATTTATAATACATTTATAGCACTTAACAGACACCCTTATCCAGAGTAACAGAGTAACAGAGCAACTGAGGGTTAAGGGTCTTGCTCAAAGGCCAAACAATGGCAGCTTGGTGGTACTGGGGCTTGAACCCCTAACCACAGCCTTAACCACTGAGCCACCAATGCCTACCACTAACTCAAAGCTAAAGCACGAAGGCTTCTTTTCATGATCTCTTTATTTATCAGCAGTGTTTACCACTATAAAAAAAATCCAACACAAATATACTGGCACAATCTCATAGTTCCAGGATGCAATGCGATTACAAGACTACAGAGGTTCATCTCTAGTTAGTGATCTATGCACCATAGTGTTGACGGCAGGAATAGCATGAAAGTTGGTTCATGTGTAGGCTATTGAAGTTGTATAGATGAGGTAATAAGAGAGCAGGGTCGACCAGAGGACTAAATCAAGACCAGTGACATCAGCAAGTAGATAAATTGCATTGTGGGTAAAGAAAGAAGACATTAAAAAAAGTCAAAGTAGATTAACATGCTGATAAAAATTTGAACAACAAAAACAAAAGGAAGTCAATTCTGCATTTAATTATTCAATAAATGTTTGACATAAAGGTCCATTTGCAAGTTTGCGTTAAAGATATCAGTACGTACAGGTATCTTAATGAAAATACTGTAAATACAGATAGAGTGAACTGCCACATCTGACCGTTTTTAAACACAGAGTGAGAGCGAGATACTACACAAAGTTTTCAAGATAAAAGAGAGATGATACTTAATCTGCACTGAAAATAAATTGGACATCTACGGTTTATAAATTAAGCCTTTTTACACCCAAAGCAATGTGCAGCATATTACGACCACAGCATGATCCTCTCACATGCATTTATTTTTTATTCCTTTTTCACTAGCCGGTATAAAAATATACAGTGCAAATATTTGTTCCGACAGACTGCGATCCCAGCTGCAAAGCACGTTCAAAAACTTTATTAAACCAGTGAGAGTCACAGTTCGAACTTTCACAAAGGTTGAATTCAAACTTCTGCCACAGAGCAAGCTGTTACTGCCGGCCTACAGGCTGAAATATTCCACCGTCATTCAGTAAGGCTGACATTCAGCAAAGCTTTGGTGTGTATTTCATATTAATATTCATAATTTCTCTGTATTATACCTGTCAAACCCAAATTCATATCAGTAATGCCAGGGGAAAAAAGATTTAATTGTAAGGGGTTGTGGATGGGATAATGCACTATAAAGAGATAATTAATTAAATCCTCATTCATTATCACTTACAAATATTCAGATATTAAAAATAGGCAAAAATCACATCATGATGCCAAATATCAGACACTACACATGATGTCCACACATACCAATTCAACTTCTGCTTCCATTATTTGCGTGCTTTATTACATTCATTGACGCAGCAGCTTGAACCCCTTTAATGGAAAACTCGAACATTTCACCTGCTCTGTTACATTCACATTTTCCTTTGAGCCAACATTACAGCCCATCAACCGTCTCTTTCTCCTTCATGCCCCTTTCATCACAAAAACTGCTCTACTGGTTATTTGTTCCATATGAAATGTCTGCAAGCTTATAAAATGCAGCGCTAAAACTGGCTTTGAAGAAAAATAAGCTCTCAAAGCCTGAAGACTGCTTTTAATATGTACTGGAAAATGCTGTATTTATAAGTAATTTGTCAAAACATGTAACAAGGAGGTATTAAAACAATTACCACGAATAGTTCTTTTATCAGGGTCTTTTACGTCCACCGAATGTGCAGGACCTGATGTTTTTGACAGGATTTTCTTCTTTTTTTATTCTGATTGTGCAGAACACAACATATAGTGGCCCAGAAGTGTCCTGGCACAACCGCCAATTCCACAGCTTTCACTTTTTTTTGCTGCAAAATTTGTGATTGTAACGAGAAATTGTGGGTTGCGCCGTGATACTTGTGGACGAAACGTGCCTTGCAGGTTTCACTCCATCATACTACTCCATAAATGGCAGAATGGACTATTGACTAGCGTGCATGCTCCTACAGAAGAGCTACAATTAAACAGAAGAGCTACAATTAACTTTTGCTTCTTATTGCTATTGTATTCTGCAGGCCAAAGCCCAAGTCTAGGACATAAAACTTCGTCAGTAGTGGATATTCTCAGTATGTCGAAAGGCAGGCAAGATAAACCCACTCACCCAGATGCTCTCGGTCCACCAGCACTCTGCCAAAACACAAACTTAAAGTAAATCTCACTCCTTCCTCATCAATAAAGTAACACATGTAACCTTACTATTGGTGAAATCAGTCCCAAAAGTTGAGAAAGCCAGTAGAGTTGTGTCCTTGATGCAAACTTCATTGAGCTTAGCCTCATTTCCAGTGAAAGCACAAGAAGTGTGAAATGGCAAAAATGTTTACCAAAGGTCGATCTAGGTCATGACAGAATTGAGATCACTGCAAGGTCATAAGATTCAAAGGGTTTAAAACCCCCACGCTAGTGGTACAAAGAGTCTTGGAGACTACTCTTTATCGGGTACTGAGTGGAACATCATCAGGGTGCACCGCAATCCAGGTTGATGCATGCAGTTATCTGTGCCTGGGGGCCCATGTGAGCTGATTGGCTGAGCTCTCAGGGAAGGGGAAGATAGCACATGCTTGACTCCCCCCCATCACTTAAAGTGATCACTAGCCAATCATGGGTGTCAGTGAGCTCATGCATACAAAGAGACGGCGCTTTAACTCCGAGTGTGCTATGCCACTTCTGAATATGCATGAGCAGCAGTTTGGAAAGATGCGGGCTGCAGGAGTCACATGTCTCATAGAAAGCACATGCTTGCTCTCGCCCCTTCCTGGTTGGTGGTGTTCATGTGACATGGCAGCATAAGTGACAGTTGGGAATTGGCTATGAATAAAATTAGGAAGGAAAAATTATGGGGAAATTTTTTATTCACCTTTTTTAAGGGTATGAAGCACACCACAGGCATTAGTAATCTAAACGGGCCATTCATCAGAACAGCTTAGGCGTTGGCTCTGGTGTCAGTTGTCAGTAAATTGGTATTGATAAGTACACGCGTTTACACAGAAGAGATTAAGCCTGTTCAGGACAATCCCATTAATATTATTCTCCCATGTGTGCAAAAATCAATCCTGGAATCTGGCTTGTGTTTCCAAAGACAGAAAGATAAGTGTACACATTGTTGGGCAAAGCCAATGTGGAATTCACCAAGCTCCAGTTTCAGTTTTGCACCTTTCCACGTGACTGACTGAGGAAACAGAGAAGGGAAAATAACATGGCAAATGTAACTAAAGGTCAGGCTTAGTTCTGTGAGTTTTCACCATGATCCAGTGCCTGCACTTCCTTCGCACGCTGAAGGCATACCTCACTCATTGGCTCAGCTCCACTTGCTCAAGCTGAGAATCCATAGGGGAAGCAATTAGCTCTTGACGTGATGGCATTCTGCTTTTCTAAAATCTTAAGATTCAGCATGTTTATTATTAGTCGAGTTCTGTGACTGTATCTGTGCACTTTCTAATGAGGGGGTGGGGGTGGGGGGGGGGAGTGAAGCATGGTAAATATTTCTTAAAATATTTATTTGGATCCCGAAAAATATATCAGTGAATTCTGCAATGATTTCGGGCGACCTCAATCACAAGGATGAGAGGCTACGTCTTTCTCCGTCATTGCTTCGCCGGAAAACACCTACCTCTGCACTTTACAGATTCACCAAAAGTTTGTCAATTCACTTGTTATGCAAAAGATATCTTTGGGTCTTTGAGGTGTTCTTAGCTTGTCTGGAGAGTTTTGTTGATTCAAAGACCTATAATTCACTACAGGGAAAAGTGAAGTGGTGACATCTGCCAGGGGTAATTCTTTCATCCGCAGAGGCTAGTTTTACTGCCAGTTTAAAACCTACCCATGATAGAGGAAGATTTTATGAAGGTCAGCACTCTCAATCTTGCCTGGAGCTTAAGAGTCTAAGCATACGAATGCTAGCTCTTTTGTATCTCCCCTTCTACGAATATCTGAGCAAATAAAAGCATTAACTGAGTAACCATTGCTGGGAAATAGTCGATTTTTAATTAGTTAATTGTTTTGACTTCATGATCGATTCCAATTTAAATTGAAAAAATGAGAAAAGCCTTCAACAAGAAACTGTAGTTTATTTTAAAGCTAATTATAAGTTATGCAAAATAAATAAATAAAATGACCATATGCATTGATGAACAACACTTGAAAATTTTCAAAGTTGCTGATACATTCATTTGCGGAACCACTTAAGTCTACTTGGGTCACTACTCTGGATGATGGCGGGATACACCCTGAACTGCTCACCAGTCAATCACAGGGCCAACCCTCAAAACTATTTACATTCATACACACCTGGGGAGCAAGCATGGAGAGAACATTCAAACTCCGCACCGAAACACCCACGTCGAGCCCGGGACTCAAACCTAGGACCTTCATGATGTGAAGCGATCATGCTCGATGCTGCCCGAAGCTGCTAAAATCTTTATAAAAACACATTTCATCTATTAACCATCCAGGAGCCACCGATTAGATATGGGACAGGACAACATGCTGTCACTGGTTCACATTCTATGGAAATTCTCTCATCTCATCTCATCTCATCTTCTTCCGCTTATCCGGGGCCAGGTCGCGGAGGCAGCAGTCTAAGCAGGGATGCC
>JAQMYF010000013.1:5908294-5923294 GCA_030014195.1 Neosilurus mollespiculum | reverse complement strand
CAATGTACTGTGGGACGGTGGCTCAGACGACTTAAGGGACGATGTGCTTGTATTGCCAAACAAACACATACCCCTGAGTCATTTCCAGCAGTCTGCTACACACTGTAAGACAGCCTTCACATGGTTGTTAGTCTTGAGGGAGTAACAAACTGACATGCCAGTTGTACTGAAAACGCCTCTGAAGAAAGGGGAGGAAGGGGGGGGTGGCACTTTAGATCAGAAAAAAATGCTGCTTGGCCACAGCAGTGGTCTGAAAATAAGATGAACTTGAAGGTAAAAAAAATATATAATAATAATAATAGATACAAAACGCCGCCATATAATGATCCAGTACTCAACAAAAGGGAACAAAGAGCAGTGGACTGTGCTTTTCCTTGACTGTTTCTGGCTTGTCAGGAAGAAGAATGGCAGCCTGGCTGCTGAATGCTGACACTGAAAATACTGAGCGAAAAACGCTGGGCCTCACTGACCCACAGGCCTCTTGCTAATGCTGCCAAGGCTGCTGCAAAGCTCAATTTCTTCTGCAGAATACAAACAGAAAAGCTGTATCCATAAACAATTATTCACCAAAGGCGAGGAGGATATTCAAGGGGATTATTCAGCAAGGTCCACCAAACCTGGGGTGAACAGTTGCTTTAAGTATTTAATACACAGAAACAAAGGATGTAAAAATACTTTTATTGCATATTTTGAAGTTTATTTAATGAAAAATGCTAAGGCCATATTGTGTAGCTTTCATCATATTTTTCTGGCAGCACTTGTTGAATCTCAAGGATTTCAGAATCAGCGACCATGGCAGACTGTGTTTTTTACTGTTTCGAATGAAGCACTGCGTAGTAGTTAGCATGTCCTCCTCACAGCAAGAAAACCCTGGGTTCGAGTCTCGGACTCTGTGAGGGCATTTCTGTGTGGAGTTTGTATGTTCACCATGTGCTTGTGTGGGTTTCCTCCGGTTTCATCCCCAGGGTTTCCTCTCCCTAAGATATGCACATTAAGTTAAATGCATGTTCCAAGGAGCCCCTAAGTGTTGTATGTTTTTGTGTAAGTTTTGTATGTGTGTGTTGATCTTATGATGGTCTGACAAGGTGATCAAGGTGGACCCCACCTTTGCACAGTGTCAGCTAACGCAGGCTCTAGCCTTAATAAAGGATAAAGCTCTTTGACAATAAATAAATAAATAAATCATATTCCACCACTGTTCTATTGAGGATTTGGCAGTGTGGTACATCAGATTTGTTTTCCAGTCTCTGGTAATTGAAACATGACATTTTTATTTGACCACTAAGCCAAAGAAAGCCAACAATGCCGACTTAAGCCTGCAGTTTCCCGCTACGTCAGCTTCACTTCTGACCTCTGAATCTGGGATTTCAAATATGGTAGCAGGAGAAGGGCTGAGAAAAAGTTAATGAGAAAGAGACACTCCCTGGCTGTGTAATAAACTCACAATACGCCCACATAGTAACATGCAGTGGTGTAGAACGTGGAAAGCACAGAGTCAGGGATTCTGCTTTCAAATTGTCCCTTTTGTCTGGAAATGGTAAATTGTTGGGATCCACATAAATAATTTTGTTCTTGTCACATATTTAATTTCACCTTCAAGGCTATATTTATTACAGAAAAAATAATCAAATGGCCTTGTTTATAACTAAATATATAATATAGCAGCAAATATAACATCATATTGAAAATTTAAAAACGGTTGTGATGGTACAAGACTCCCAGGTGCTCATCATGATGAATAATTATCATATTAAAAGAATCAGACACCTTCAAGATGTTCAAATTACAAATAATAGGAATTTCTAAGTGCTAACAGAAATTCTTGAGGCCCAAGACGTGCATAATCCATTTTTAATACACAAGTAAGCTATTTTAAAGGGCAGCTTGTTCATCAAATGGTCAGAAAACAGTGTGTTATCAACCCTATGCTGAGCAATCTGAGCCTCCTGTAGGTTTGAAACTTAATCAGAAGCAATAATCTGTTGATATTTGCGTCTGATAATGTTCCCACCCATCTTACATAGCTTTGTGATCCCTGTGTACTGGAGGTGACCTTAAACCATGACGTTTCACTTTCATACATGACTGGCTCTTCGGTGAACTCTGGGTTAAGCAATTTTCTAGATGGTCAGTAACAACAACCTGGAGAAAAACCATCCAAACATGTGGAGAACATGCAAACTCAACACAGACATCCCTGAGCTCTGGAATTGAGCCCAGAACCTCCTTCCTGTGCCACCGTGCCACCCAGTGTTCAGTTCAGTCTGTTGAAATCCAATTCATATTTGTTATCCAGAGCACAATCCACCAGATGGTGACCCCTGATCTATAATTTAGTATTTGTGAATGAATCTCTTATGCATTCTTCCACTGGCAAACAGAAATAAATAATATTTGTCCACAATTTCAGAAAGATGATAAAATAAGAAACCCTGAGCGCTCTCCATGTACCTGAGCACACTGGTCAAAAGTTCCTGTTAACTTACAAGTATGGCCAGACATGGTTTTTCCGTCCCCGAGGACAAAAGAAAGGCATGCATCAACATTCTTCTCTGTACACACCAAGGCAGACCTTCCTCTGGCTGCCTGTCCAGTTGAGTTACTGGCAGTCTTCCAACAAGGACAGCAGACACCCGTCTCTACGAAGCACTTACGTGAGTGCTGAAGCTATGCATACAAAATGCCACAACTTGTAGTCTGCTTGCGTAGCTGTCCTGACTCGAACACTAACTCCATGCTATTCTTAGTCCCTGGCTCCTCTTTTAAAGCATCTGTTGAATTGTGTAAATGCAACAACTTGGCAGAGGCAGTCTCAAGCTGCTGGTGCGGTTCAATTGAGAGATCCAACCATTACCTAACCCAGCTGCAAAATAACCAATGAAATAAAGACATTTCCATCCCTTTCACTTGATAAACGCCTCCCGGCTATTATTTTCTGGTCGACTTAAATTAACAAAGTGTTTCCATGAAAAGAATGTGTTCGCTCACAAGGTTTTTTTCTTTATACCAGAGGTTTTCCTTAATCACCACTGCCCCTGCCCTACTCATTAGAGGTCTGTATTTTAAATGTGTGCAAAGCTGCTTTGTGAAATTGTTAAGTGTTCAAAGCACCACATAAACTGAATTGTATGGAAAGGAATTCAGTTTCCACAGTGCGAAACTAAATTAGACAAAATACAAAGCAACAATTTAAGCCTCACTTGCAGCAGGAAAAAAAAGGGAGAGACACATAACGGATATAAAACGGAGAACACAGGGCCTCGATTTTCCATAAGTATGCATTAAAGGTCAGAGCTAATCAGTAAGAACTAGCACCGCCCACAGTTCTGAAGTGTTAAACTGATCCTTGATGGTCAGTGACCTTTCTGCAGAAAAGCACTCAGCGACATGGGGTGCCATTTAGAAAGAGCACTTAACTCGAGCGCTTGTGCTTTACACAATGGATGCTTAGTAGAACCAAATTGAAGAAAATTAAAGTAGCCAATAATATAAGAGACTCGGAAATGCGTGGTCCTTCTTTAATGTTTCTAGTAGGAAAGGAATATAATGCACCTTTAATTAGAAAAGAGGTTATAGGCTGGTTAAGGGTGCTGTGCCACGACTTTTACCCAAATTTAATCGCCTAAAAGTTGTGTAAATATTCAATCCATGTCCAAAATACTTGTCGATCCTTTCAACTTGCAAATCAAATATATTTTCAAACCCGACGGAAATGGATTGGAACAAGGACTTTTTGAAACCTTGTTAGGCTGAACCATTTTCAAGGATTGAAATCCTCTTGCAAACTCAAAGAAAGCTTGTTGTAAGTCATGTCTAGCGTACTTTGTATACCAAATGTCCCCTATAATAAATGCTTTCGCCTTCTTTGGTAAACCCAGTGATATTAGTAAAGCTATTATCTTTAAATAACCATGACACTGGCCTTTTAACAGCGGTAAGATCATCCATGGAAAAAAAAAAATTACAGCACGGAAAAGATCTTGTCCATAAATGACGTGTATTTTTTTTTCCTTCACTGGGCAAAAAAAAAACAAAAAAATGGTTTTGAAGGAGGGAGTGACGAATGCCAGAGACAGGCTGGAGCTTGCAAGAGCCTACTGCCGAGATCAAGCTTTGTGTCAGGAGTAGCAGTGAACAAGAAATACTACGGAACAGGAGGTGCATCACTGCTGACTCGGGGTGTAAAAGATGGGTCAGTGCATACCTTTGATTTATAGCAAACTGGATAGATAGCTTTACACTCAGAGCAGATCAGCTTTCGCAAGCTGGTACTTTGTTGATGCCTCAATCCTGATCTGAGAACTAATAAACTCTATTTAGGTTCTTGTAAAACACTGTCGTCTCCAACGGTTCCAGGTGAAGGCGTTGAGAGTTCAAGACGAAAATGAGGCTCCCCACAAAGTGATGGATGGCATCCTTGAAAAGATATAAGGCTGACTGCTGAGTGATTAGCTTTAATTACATTCTGCCAATGAGTGACTGCGTGATCAAGGAAAACAAGATACTGTCTGTTTTTACTCCTTGCATGAACCCCTACTGGGTGATAACATGATCAGGGTGCCATCCGCGTCCTGCTGATATTATATTTATTATAAATACGTAAAATAAAAGGATGAAGATCTTTCAAACACACATGAAATGTCTTCCTCACATCAACCTATGCATTCATTTAAAAAGTTTAATAAAACCTCTCCAGCACTGATAACACAGCACTGCTGTCTGTCGGAGTTATCTATCCCAGTCCATTAAATCATTACTTTGAAATATAATTATGACATTAAAATTCTCATTATATTTTTGCCAGCATCCTTGTCAACAAGTCATCCATTATTTAAGGTGCTTTTAGCTTCACAACATTCATTCAATCCTGTTACATTCTCTTTTTTTTTTATTATTATTTTTTTTTTATTACCATAAGCGTTTCAAATACTTGCATACATTTGTCTGACTTTGAGTTTGAAAATCAAAAGGAGGTTTTTTTTTTTTCTTTTAATCTTGTTAGGCTGAACATTTTTCAAAGATTGAAATTGTGTTGCAAACCATAAACATCGTACATTTAATGTACAAATCCAATTGATGTCTAGTATCTTTCGTAAACCAAGTAAATATAGCATTCAAAATTATTATTATTATTGTTATTATTATTATTACTAATTCTTTTAACATATTGGCTCAAAAGGTCCATTTAAAAATATCAGCAAAGCTAGCTAACCACATTTTATATATACATGTGTTTGGTAATTTTTAAATTTAAAATAATTTTTGAGTTCCTAAGTGGAGGCCCACAGGCACGAGAGATGAAAACCCAACAGGGCTGCTGCAATAAAGTTAAAAAATAAATAAATAAATAAATAAATTTAATTAATTAAATATTAATAAAATATTAATAAGAAAAAAATTAAAAAATTAAATATTAATAAGAAAACTGAAAGCTTCCAAAATAGAGGCTTATACACACACCAGAAAAATAAAAAATAATTTAAAAAAGCACAAGCTTACTCCAGTAGGCAGATCGACTTTCAACGTGCTTTAAGCGCTATGGATGGATGGATGGATGGATGGATGGATGGATAGATAGATCTGGGTTTCTCATCAGCCCAAATCCGGAAATTGGCACCGCATGTATTTTTTTTTCCCGAAAAAGAAAAACCACGCTGAAAACCTCGGAAAACGCTACAGAGAATGTAAAAACAATACAAAAGGCGATTCCGTGTTAGATGGTGTGATTGTGATTCTGAGAAGTTCCGTTTTAAATAGTTCCATCTTCTAAAAATTTTTGAAACTGCAAGGCTGCTGTTCAATAGACAGTTCAGCATTTCAGACTTTAATAGTGCAATGTTAATGTACATGTGAAAGACTGGTCATCTTGGGTGTATTGTACAGCTTTAGTCACTTCACCTACATTTAGCTTCAATACTGTATTACATCTGCAAGGGAAACTTTGACTTCTGTATTTAACCCATCCAAAGTGAGCACACACACGTAAACAGTGAGCACACACACACTCGGAGCAGTGGGCTGCCACACACACACACACACACACACACACACACTGACGCCCGGAGAGCAGGTGGGGGTTCGGTGCCTTGCTCAAGGACACTTCAGCCATAAATGTGGAGAAAGGGAAGGTGCAGCTCACTCCCCTCACCATTACACATTTTTCCTTCTGGTTCAGGAATGAAACCAGCGACCTTTCGGTCCCAAACATGCTGCTCTAACCATTAGGCCATGAATGCCCCCATTAAAAGCTTTTTGGCTTTGACAGTTACCTCATTTCTTTATTAAAAAAAAAAAAAAAAAAAAAAAAAAAAAAAAAAAAAAGCATGCCACATTTAGGTTTTCAAAAAGTTCTGATGAGAAACCAGGATTTCTTTTTTTTTAATCCGGCCTAACAGGAGCATGAAACATGAACTCAAACGGATAATTAAACTGACATGACAGGTAACCGAATGCAAAAATCAGCAAGTGAAAGTCGGTGAAAAGAAAAAAAATAAGTGTTAAGCTTTCCTGCTTTTGCTTCAGAGCCTAGTCAGGAAACACAAGGGAGACTCGTTTATTTCCTCCAGGGTTAAAGTGAAATCCACCCTTTAAAGAGTCACGCTATTCTTAAAGCACCAGCCTCGGACACCTATCAGCAGAGATATCCTTCGGGAGTTCCAGCTTAAAACAACGCCTAAATATTGAGATCTTTTTTCTATAATTGTATACCGACACGTTTTGTTGCCAGATATGGGTTACAACTATAAGCACGAGGTTCCATACCCTCCAAATATCAAATAATTCAGGATTCTCTGAACTGTGAGTAAACTAACAGAGTAAAAACAGAGACTCGGCAGTGACGTTCAGCTTTAGGAAGCTGCTCTTTGCCACTGTGAAGCACAGCAGTGTCTATCTTTCATCTCCTCCCTTGTTCCTTGCTCCAGATAAGTCTTTTCCTCCCTTTCATTTCATCACCCAAAGATTTCTCATGTCCTGATAAAAAGGGGGATGGGGCTCTCACAGGTTGGATCCTACGAGAGAACCTTCAACAGGAGTTACTCCTCCACAATTTCTGCCTGGAGAAAGGCAGGGAATCAATCCCTAGTGTCTTTCAGGGCACAGGGCCAAGGTATACAAAGAGTGTGTGCGTGTGTGTGTGTGTGTGTGTGTGTGTGTGTGTGTGTGTGTGTGTGTGTGCGCGTGTGCGCGTGTGCGCGTGTCAAGCATATGCATTAAAGATTAAATAATAGATTACAAAAAAGAGAATAATATATTAGATCCATGTTCTGTTGTCTGTATATAATATATAAATATCGTGTTTGGCATATTGTGATTTATTTTTTCCTGCATTCAAAAACACAAGCTGCATTTACAAAAAATAAAAAGTAAATAAATAAAAAATAGAAAATAATCCAACATACAAAAGGAAAAAAAAAAAAAAAAAAAAAAATTTGGCTCTTTCTTTTTTTTTTTTTTTCTTTTTTTCTTTTTTTTTTGCACGGAAAGTACATACTGCACTGCAAACGCTGGATAACGTTGTGTGGACTGTTGAACAGACAGAACTAATCTGCACCAAACACATACAATATACATAAAATACTTTTAATGAAAATATCACACGCATAATTCCAGAGAACTAAAGTGAATATACGATGAATGAAAAATTCAACCTAAGCAGCAACTCGCTGACTGATGGACAAGCAATTAAGACATGAGAGCCTGTGGTGTTATATAATATCCAAACAAGAAGCTTTAACAAGTATACAACTGCCCTCGCACAGCTAAAACGCTGATCACAGAATCCTGATATCCGCAGGGTACTCGTGGCAAAGAAAAGGAGTTTTCTAACACTTTTTCTGCATAAACTTCGCAAACATCAGCACAATAATTAATTTTCAACACAAAACAAACACAACTCAAAAATCTAGGTATTATCTACGAATGAATTCCGTTCATCCTATTCCCCAAAACGTGTTCCAACTGGTTGCCTAATTAAGATCATTGTGACCTTGACCAGGCAGTAAGGAGTCTGTTCATTAACGTGGTCCTGACTAATCTTTTACTCTCAGCTCCTTTAAAGTAAAAACATCACCACATGTCTGACTTTGGTGCTTCCTACAGAACCCTAATCATGCTGCACACCTCCAGACTCAACCAGATGTTCTGTGAATATTTCTAGCAAGTTCTCACTCACTCATTTGCAGAACCGTTTAATCCTACTGGGGGCGAGGAGGCTGAGCCTCTCTTAGTCGACACTGAACGAAGGCGGGGTACAGTCTGAACAGCTCGCCAGACCATCGCAGGGCTCACACACACACACACACACACACACACACGCCAATTAGCCAACTGTGCATGTCTTTTAACTGTGGGAGGAAACGGGAGTAGCCATAAGAAACCCACTCAAGCACGAGGGGGTGGGTGGGGGGATGACATGCAAACTTTACATAAGCTTTTCACAAAAAATAAAAATAAATAAAAATTAGATCCATCTTCATTTTGAGCACATTATCTCTTTAATAATGTATCTGTAAATGGCACAACAAGAAGAGATTTGTTTTAGGCATCATTTCCCCATGAGATTTCATTAAATTTCATGGGGAAATAATGATCATGTCTGCAAATAATATATAAGTAAGCATGTCTGATTGTGTTCCCTGCTGTTTAGATTAATTACATCCTGAATACTAGGAGATTTTAGAGGCATTCTCAAAGTGGAGTTGATGTGCAAAACCACAGTTGTGTTCCTTAATGTTTTTCATGCATATGAACATTTCTAAATAATTTCTAGTGTGTTTCATGAAAGGGGCAGTGGTGGCCGGGTGGTAGGGTGCTGGATTACTGATCCCAAGGTCGGGCGTTCAAGCCCCACTATTGACGGGTTCTCACTGCTGTTCCCCCAGTGCAGCTAACTGGGTTATCAAATGCCGGCCATGTCTCTCACTGTCTGTGGTGGGAGGCATGTAAAAGAACCATTACTGATTTTCGTCGTAGTAAGCTGCATAGCCGTCAGTGTGTTTTTGCCCTGCGATGGCCTGGTGAGCTGTCCAGGGTGTACTCTGCCCTCGCCCGGAGTCGGCTGAGATGGATGCCAGCCTCCCTGCGACCCTAATTGGTATTAAGCGGTTCAGAAAATGAATGAATGTTTCATGAAGCAAATTTGCATCCACATTAATGGCTTTTTATGAATGCATAAACAATAACAAACAGCTTTAATTCAAAACACGTTATTGTAGTATGCTGTATGTAAGATCACTGGAATCTCATAACTCTCTCGCACACACATTTTCTGAACCGCTTAATCGTACTACGGTTGCTCAGCTGACACTGGGCACAGAAGCAGAAAACCAAAGTACCCAGAGGAAACCTGCTTCAGCATGGGGAGAACATGCAAACTTCGCACAGAAACGCCTAAAAGCCCAGAAACTGAACCCAGGTCCTTTTTGCTGTGAGGCGAACGTGCTACTACGTCACCGTGCCTCCCGAATCTCATAACTGTCAATTAAACGAGTGTTTAATAAGCCTGAATCCTGTAAGAACCCATTTATTTATTTATTTTCTATTATAATGAAGAACTGTGTCCCCTTTTCAGAACAGAACATAGTCATGTTTGTGCAAATATTGTGGTCCATAAGTGCAAAAAACCCCCAAAATAAATAAATAAATAAATAAATAAAACCACAACATTAAATCAGAAAACGCACCAACATTAACTGAAAGGAGAGGCCCTAATTAAACATCACATTAATCGCTGAATGTTATGAAATGTCACTATATAAAGCAAGCAAGGTGTTGCTATGTTTTCTAGTCTGCTTACTACAAACAAAATGATTTGTGAGATTAATAATTTTAACTGGGGAATATTTATTTCTCATTAATAACTGAACTTCCTTGAGCAAGGCTGACAAACTTGTAAAAATATTATGCAAAGCTGACAGCACATCGAAAGTCAAATTATAAAAATGCTTTAGTAGATTTACCTCCATTCAAATTTCTTATTACTATAAACATCCTCTGAGTCGGCGCCGTCCAGCAATAATCTGATGCGTTTTTGCTTTTGCTGTCATGTTCCAAAGTTGCCCTTATTTTTAAATACCTTCGCCACAATACAGAGTTCTCCCGGAGGGTATCGTAATCACTGATGTTTGTCAGTTTGTCTGTGAACAAATTCCTGACCACAGCAACAAATGGATTTTCACCGAACCTGGTAGGGTCACTTCCCTGCCTGAATTCCAGACAAGATTTGATTTTGGAATGTTTGGGTCAAACGTGAGGGTCAGAGCAAGGTCAGAGATTTTTGGAGATTGAGCAATTATAGCTTGACCCTGAAAGGTCAAACCTTAGAGATCTCATAAACCCTTAAAAAAAAAGAGAGAGAGATTTTTTTTTGCACTAATCTGGTCATGTCCACGTATTATAGAACATATCGTAAATAATCACACGTAATTAAATCCAGTACCCATATAAAGCCTAATTTCCTGCATTATCCATGCTGCACCCAATAAATGAACAACTCGTTTTGTTTTGTTTCTGCGGTGTCCAATTTGCTGTTGCATTCTTGCTTGGTTAATGTGTTTACCAAATACTGGCCATGACTTAGTAGCGAACCTTTGGATCCTACCCTAGCTGAGTGCAAGGACATAATAAAGAATAACTTGACAGTTAGAAAGCCTGGGCAAGAACGGATCTGCGAGCTAAAAGCATGCCAAGGCCGCATTACTAACTCCCACACTTTACTACCTTCCAGAATTACAGTAAGTAAAAATCCACAGTGTTCTAAAAACCAATTGAACAAACATCCTGAAATATTTATGAGCTATGTGCTTACGGGTGCTTGAACTTTTTTTAAACATTTTGTTTTATATGTTGCTTTTGTAAAGTATTATAAAATGGTGCATGCCCTTATAAGTCACTGAATAAATGCTGAGCGGAGCATTATTAGCCCTTTTGTCTGTGTGCTCTAGTTGGCCTAAAAATTCTCTCAGCCCAGCGAGGTGGTGGAACAAAAGTGAAAGCTGCGGTCCCGCCGTGAGAGCCCATAAGGTAACAGCTCGGGACCTGCTGTCAACACTGCCTCAAGAGCAGCAGGGGGAACACAACAGTGAGTGCAGGGGCTAGGAAATAAATCAGACTCCCTAATGAGTGAGTTACAGCAGTGAACAAGAGCTGTTGCAGTGCTGGTTTATTGCTAAGGCTTTTAGACTGTTAGTGTGATTCCAGGAATAGAAAGACATTTACATGCCACTGACTTTGCAATCGCAAATATGCATGTAAAGCAAAGTTATTATAAATTTTGTCTACAGGTGTCAACATATGCAAATTTTCTCCGCCGATAAATAACCTAAAATTTCATTTTTTTTTGGGGTGTGGGGGGGGGGTGTCAAAATACAGTATTTCAAGTCATTAAACTACACAATGATAAACACAATGAAAATACTATACCTTTTCTCATTTTCTTTAAAATGTTGTATTCTCAGTTATTTAGTAAATATTTTCTACTTTATTTCTAAAATATTACAACACATTTCACATGAAAATCTTAATTTTTTATTGTTTTAGTAAGCACCACTGTCACTATCTTTATTAAAGTGAAATGGGCAAGCCTTCCAAACTCTCCTGTTACACATAAACATATTTTTATATTCATTATCAGGTGGTTTATACTTACATTTTCAAAGTTCAAAATCTGATAGCTTGCATTAGCCAGTTAAAAAAAAAAGAAAGAAAAAAAAAAAAAAAAAAGACTGTTGTTTCAATCTCACAAGTGTTCAGAATCACAAGAATAGGACATGAACCTGTCAGTTCATATATGGCAAATTACCAGCACATAGATATTAAACTAGCAAATAAGAAACTGGTGAACTGCTAAATCAAATAAAGCTAGGAACATCTACACAATATACGAGCTTTCATTCACATACATCAGACAAACAATGGCTCATTTACATGAATGTATGATATAACCTGCCATTACTCATATGCAAATAATTTTGTATTTACAGTCTGATACACGTGAATCATCACGGTATAATGTCACCCCATGCATGCAGATTTATTCCTTATTTTTCTTTTTTTCCTTCATGAAGAAGCTTTCTTAGATTAAGTGTTGAGACATGGAAAAAAAATGAGAGAGAAAAGGTAATGGCACCACAATCATGCAATCAGCCATCAAATTGTTAAGGTAATGAAATAATGAGTCTAATTCAGTGCAAACACAAGTTTTATAATGGGTTCGATTTAAGTAAACGTCTACAGCAAGGAGACCACGGACATGGAAAGACTGGCCAAGTTAATAACACCTCTACTTAATAGAATGGAATGTGAGCGCAGGCAAAAGCTCCTCCCTGAGCATGAAAACCCATCCTGGGGCAAACGATGACAGCACACACACAATGCTTGAGCACAACAAGTCCAGACGTGGGTTTCACCGGTGTCTGCAGAATGTTTCCCCGCACTGACGCCTAACTGGGGGGCCTAAAGCTAGAAGTTGATACAAAATCCTGAACGAGTGATCCCCGTTCTGCCGCAGACTTTATGTCTAAGTCTGTAACTCTTCTGTTTGTGAGAGGAATGGTATTGAAAACATTTCAGCCCAAGTAAGAAGCTTTATTCAATTGCACAGCTGAAAAGCTACGATAATAGCAGCAACAAAAGCAGGCCATACCAAACCTTTGTTTTTGTTTTTTTTTTTGGACAGGTACTGCTATATAAATAAAACTTCTTTTCTTTGTCTTATTCATTCATCCAAATCTGATATATTACTTAAATTGTTTTTTTCAGAGAGCAAGTCTGTTTGTTCAGAAGATGCTCATGTATACTCAGATTTCACTCAAAGCTTAATCTAAACTGTAGGCGTACTGTTGGCGTAGTGGTTAGTACAGCCATCTATCAGCAAAAAGGTCTTGGGTTCGAGTCCTGGGCTCAGGGTTTTCTGTGCGAGTTATCCCCTTGGTTGCATGGGTTTCCTCCTGGTACTTCAGTTTCCTCCCACAGTTCAAAGACAGGCACTTTACCCCAAGTGACTGCTCCTAATTGCCCTGTAGTGTAAGTGGAACGTGTGGGTTTTGTGTACGTGCGTGTGATTGAACTCTGCAATGGACTGGGAGGGGTTTAGGGTCTACCAGCCTTCACCCAGAGTCGGCCAAGAGAGGCTCCAGCCTACCCGTGGCCCTAGCAGGATTAAGTGGTTCAGCAAATGAATGAATGCTATTACAGTACAGCATTTTACATTGTGTGGATCAGTCAGGATGCATCTAGAAACCTGCTGCCTCCAACACCACTGTTACAAATATTTTCCCTATTTCCACTATACAGTCACTACATGTAAAATTAAATATAATGTGAAAATATAATAAATGTTAGACAGTGTTATAGAACTATTATACACATATAAGCATTACAGATGCAAATTATAGACGTATAGGCGTTATAGAGATTATAAGGTGGACTAAATAACCAACAGTACAACCTTTCCAAATTTCACTATTTAAAAATGACAAATTATACAAAATATTTAAACTAAAACCTAAAAGACTTTTTACTTTACTTGCACCAAAGTACTAAAAGTAGAACAATATCTCTCCATCACTTCACTTTTCTTTCCCTGTGACGGTTTTTGACACCCTTTTCCGGATCCTATTTTCTTTAAAGGCCGTGTTCAATCACGCTTCAGAATGTAATCAGCGCAGACAACACTGACACAAATTGAAGAGGGGAGCAAATGTCATCTTTGTTGCTGCTGTCACTGCAGATATTCCAGTAACACCAGACTCTCCCCTGCCCTGTCTTCATTTCACTTTTCATCTCTTTTTGTTCCTCTTTAACTTTAACATCAAAAAAAATGTCATGAGGTAAAAGTGAGATCCATGTGGTAACCTGATTTAATAGGGACCCACAAAAGACATGCAGACAAGTAGCTCCTCGAGATTGATCATGTTCATATTTGTACTAACACACACACATATATATATATACACACACACACACACGCACGCACGCACACACACTCTCTCTCTCTCTCTCTCTCTCTCTCTCTCTCTCTCTCTCTCACACACACACACACACACACACACATACACACACTTTCCAAGCCTTCCTACACCCTAGGTGTGATGTATGGGTCATTTATTGATGCTGTTTTTGTCACCGTTTTGTTAACTCTGAATCTTAATCACTTTAGTCATGGCCTCTGTTTACAAGCTGGAATGAAGAAACAATTAATTAGGCATGACAAATGATAAATGGGACAGAAAGAAGTAACAAAAATAATTTGTTTAAACTGACAACATGACATGAAATGATGAACGAGTGTTAAAATGAATTTCTAATAATCAAATAAAGGATTTAATTCACCTCCTTTTTCATCCATTTATCAGAGGATATTTAATATTTGACACAATTTCCTTCGGGATCAATAAAGTATTCGGATTCTGATTTCGAGCCAATACTGGTACAGCACTGATAACACTAAATATCAGTAGTTTTGAAAGCTGGTTTTTAATTAACTTGTGTTTTGATCAGCACAATTTGTGTCACATGGACTCTCCATGAATCCATTTTTATTTCTTCATTTAAATCATTGAATTTTGCTGTTTGGAGATTTTTTTTTGTTTGTTAAGTAAAGTGTTTTTATTCATATTCCTCCTCTTCCGCTCATCACAGTCTACACTACTCTCTCTCTCTCTCTCTCTCTCTCTCTCTTTCTCTCTTTCTCTCTAATCAAGTCGATGGATACTGTAGATGCTCGACTACAAAATAATTAATTTAATATTGTTTGGGTGGTTTTCTGGTAAGAAGGAAAAAATGCGTTACTGTGGGTTAAATAGACCAGTTTCTGCAATTCTTTTAACTGTCATCATGCAACTCCGTGATGCACAACAGCTGATCATCATCAAGTCACCAATGCCCTGCAACCAATGAGCATCAAGTCACCAATGCCCAGCAGCCAATGAGCATCAAGTCACCAATGCCCAGCAGCCAATGAGCATCAAGTCACCAATGCCCAGCAGCCAATGAGCATCA
>JAQMYF010000013.1:5878416-5889914 GCA_030014195.1 Neosilurus mollespiculum | reverse complement strand
TATATATATCCTCTCCCATGCACATATATTTGTCCATGGAATAGAATCGTCATAATGGCAATTTTTTATTTATTTAATTTAATTTTTTTCTCTTTTTTTTATTGAAACAAATTTACAGAATGCCACCAAAATCTTTGCAGTGCATTGTCTTAATGTACACAACTTTAATGCATAATAAGAGAGAAATCTCCTTAGTGTCTTCTGTAATTGTAATAGTGAGTAAAGGTGTAGACGATGGAGACGGTGGAGCCAACGGCTTTGCTTTTCTCACATTTAAACGTGAGAGCTAAAAAACAAAACAATAAATAAACAAAAAGTAAAAAAAATCATAACGACAGAATACTCTATATCTCAAAAAAATGCACTGCCACATAATTTATCACAACATTGATACTAGTCATCTATAGTGTACTTAAGAACATAAAATAATTTTACCTTGAGTAAATGTGGTAATGGTGGCGTTTCCCTTGCCCAGGTCGATGAGGTAGCCATGCTCTGCGCCAACTGTTACTCTAAAAGTTACAGCTCCATGGGGACTGTCTCTATCTTTAGCCTTCAGGGATTTACTGGTGATGAAAAATCCCAGGTGACCACTGGGCAGCATTTTCAAAGTCGTCCCACCCTTGTTGACTACAATCTGTGGAACGCCATTGTCCACAGAAAGAATTGTGATTTTCATCAACTGGGGTCTGCGAGTCTCATAAACGGTGTCAGGAAAGACATAAAAGTCGGAATGAGTTCCGTCTGAGACGATGAAGGAAAAGCTGTCGGAAACAGACTCGGTCCCGTCGTGCTTGTAGCTAATCATGTTCTCGTTGAGATCTTGTTTGGTGAAGGAAACGATGGACCTGGTATTGTTGAACAGCAGCTTTCCATGAATGGGTGGCTGGGTGACGGTGAACTTTAAGAGTCGGTCGACAGTGTCACGGTCCTCCACAGTCAACTCGAATGGCGTGATTAGCTTGCTCTTTCCTTCATTAACAACCAGACCATGAATTGTGACCACGGGCTTCTTGTTGTCTACGTCTGTTATGGAAATGCGGAAAGTGCGAAACACTGGGTTGTAACCATCCGTCACTTCGAACTCGAAACTGTCCATCTTAACCTCATCATCAGAAGTGTGGATGTAGTAGATCTTGTTTCCAGCCAGCTGGAGTTGGGTGAAGGAGCTGATGGGCATGCCTGGTGTATCAGTGCACTCCAGGTGACCTCTCACTGGAGCTCGAGTGATGGTGAAGACCAAGTGCTCATCTGGGCTGTTGAGATCTCGAGTGCTGAGCAAGTCCGTGGTTAGAGTCACTCTTCCTCCTTCTTTAAGAGAAACGCCTTTGCTGACAACTTCGGGGAACACCATGTCTATTCCACCGACTGTTACATAGAAGTACCTGTCAATCAAGGGATTGATGCCATCCGTGACATCAAATTTAATGAGGTCACGTATTCCTTCCTGTCCATTATGGATATATATAATCAAATTTTCATCAACGTCGTTTTGTGTGAAATTCATTCCGACGGTTATGTTTTGGAGCGTTCCAGACAGCGTCCGCTTTTGAAGAATTCCCTGATTGGGACCGTATCGGATAACATAAGTCAGCGTGCTGTCTTTTGTGTCCAGATCAGTGGCTCTTAACGCTTTGTTGGTGATTTCTTTGACTTCTCCGATCTCTATCTCAAGGCCGTCGTTGATTGCCATCCTCGGCGTCTCATCATCCACTGGAATGACCATAATGATGACGGTCTTCTCTACGGTGAATTTACCATCAGTGAGAAGAATTTTAAAACTGTCCTCTGTGGTTTCCGAATCATCGTGCTCATAAACAATACTCGAAGCCTCTCTGATTTGGTCAAGAGTAAAGTTAGTCACAGGAATGGTACCAGTGGTTAACTGATTTATAATGAAACCATGTTTTGGAGGTTTGGTAACAATAAACGTCAGCTCGTCGATGGGAATATCCGCATCAACACCATTTAATATAGGAATGTCAATCACCACATTCATGCCTTCCATTACCACAAACTCTCTCATATGGATCTCGGGCTTTTCATCGTTCGATGGGATAATTACGATCGGAAAGAAGTGTCTCTCAGAAAAATTAATGCCATCCGAGCACCTGAATGTGAATCTGTCCTCCACTGGCTCCACTCCTTTATGAATGCTTTGCACATAATAGATATGATTTTGCTTGATGTCCTTGATGGTGAATGCGCTGATCGCAGTTCCAGACCTGGATTTCTCAGATCCTGGAGCAGGGGAAATGTTTTCCAAATAGCCAGATGTGGACTGAACAATGATGGTACACAGCAGGTCATCGTTGGGGGTGTCAATATCCGAAGCGCTTATATGCGCTATTTGAATGACACTTTTCTCACCTTCAACAACCGTGAACTGGTGGCCGACAAACACCTGAGGAGCCTGGCTGTCTATTGGCAGGATTGTTACGTGTACTCGAACGCCCTTGATTTTGTTACCGCCAACGGTCCACTCGTCAGACATATCCGTCAGGGTCAAATTAAAGAAGTCCTCTTTTGTCGTGAGGCCAATCTCTCCACTGGTGTGCGCGTACACGACGGATCCACTGATGATGTCGGCTTGGGTAAATCTGTTGTATGGTATGCCGTTGACCCGAATTTCACCCAAAACTGGTGGATTCTCTACTATAAAGGTCAGCCTCAGGTCATCAGTGTCCTCATCCCGTCCTTGAATCACGTTAGCTGTGATTTCGGTAACGCCGTTCTCCAAGACGTCAATATAAGAGCCGATGGTACCTTCTGGAAGGCTTATGGTTGGAGTTTCATCATCGATAAGCTTGACGGTGAGTTTAATGGTAATAGTGACGACATGGACGCCGTCGCTCACGTCCAGCTGAAAGGAATCACTTGTTGACTCATCTCCATTGTGAGAGTAGGAGATCCTGCCTTGGGAAATATCATCCAAACTAAAGGCTGCCCCTTTGGGCAGGTCAGTGAAAGTGTACTGTAACTGGCCATGCAGAGGAGGTTGAACGAGTGTAAAGGAGATCTTTGCGTTGTCCGTGTCTGGGTCGGTGGTGTCAAGCTCCGTGCGGGTGATTACATGCATGCCTCGCTCTAACACGGTGAACCCCGTGTTGGTAATTTGGGGTGGTTTGTTGTCAACAGGCTGCAGGAAGATAGTGAACGCTCCGTCAACACTGTTTCCTGCTGTGTCCTCAACCGTGTAATGGAACTGCACTACATGTGGAGTTATACCCAGCTCCAGATCTGGTGGCTTGTATGCTATTTTATGGTGATTTATCTGTGCTTGGGTGAACTCTGTGACGTCTGTGTTTGGGTTTTCTGTAAGAACAATGGCTCCCAGAATAACAGGGCTGTACTCATCCGTGTCTCTCGGAGGCTGAGTGACGGTATATTTCAAATCTCTGTCCTCAGAGTCTAAATCGGTGTAACGTAAGTATTTCTTGCGGAAAAAAGTCAGCTGGTATTCATGTACGGTCAGCTGCAGGGTAGTGTCGGGGTAAAGCTCAGGAGGGACGTCATCCACGGGGAGAATTTTGATAATGAAAGAGTTCTGTCCCGATTGATTTGGCGGGTCGTTGTCATCCTGAACTCGGAAAACGAACTGATCCATTATGGTTTTGATGTTATGTGGACCAGTGTGTCTGTAAAACAGCTTTCCGTCAGTAATGTCTTGTTGCAGCCACTCTGTCACTGCTTTCTCATACATCTCGTCCTCAGAATTGAACCTCCAGGTGGACGGGTCTTCTGGAGCATCCGACTGACGAAGCAGCACCTCTCCTATACTTGAGAAGGGCGACTCTAGAATAAATTTGATAGTCGAATCCTCAGAGTCGATATCGGCTGCACTGAGCATTAAAGGCGAAATGGCCATCATCTGATTTTTGAACATGACCAACCCCGTGTTGGCGTTGATAATTGGCGGCTCGTCATCAGTCGGCACTACGGTTATAGGGAAAAGGAATTCCACTTCGTGTTTGCCATCCGTCATCCGGAAAATGATATTGTCGCTATGGGTATCGCTGCCGTCGTGCTGGTAGATGACAGCTCCACGATCCAGATCTGCCACAGTGAAGAACTTTCTTCTGGAGCCGATCACCATGAGCTCACCATGCCTCAATCCATCAATCACGGTCACCTTGACATCATGTAAATTGTCCTCATCACTAATCTGCAGGTTCTGTGAACTTGACAGTGACCTGGTCTGACCCTCGTAGAGCAGCTGCCCTGTGTTTCGTGTCACAACGGGAGCCAGAGTGTTCATGGGTTTCACGACGATCATGAAAGCAAACGGATCCGAGACGGCTCCCTCAGTATCTACAACTACAAACTCGATCTGGAAAATTCTCTCGGCTTCCGAGTCCTCAGATGGAGGCTTGTATGCTACTTTAAGATCCTTCAGGTCCCCCTGATAGAAGGACGTTATGGGCAAATTCCTATCGTCTGTACTGACGATATAGCCTTCCTCGAACGACAGAGGAGAGGTAATGTTAAAGATTAAGTCGTCAGGCGGAGATTCAACATCTTCGGCAGCGAGCATGTCAGGGGTTATGGCAGTCATGACAAACTGGTCAATTTCCATCATCATCATGGAGATGAAGCTGGGTTTAGGTGCCGTGTTTTCCTCTCCTTCTTTAACGCGCACCATAATTTGGAAAAACTCCTGCTTTATGACATTGCCCTCCTTGTCTTGGAGCTCTACATACATGGGGATGTAATCTCTGTTCGGAGAGCGCTGGGTGAATGTATGTCGATAGCGGACGCTCAGTCGGAGAAATCCATCACAGTCAAACATCTGACCTAATTTGCCTTCGTCAACAAGCTTTCCATACCTGGGCAAGACACCTGTTCCGGCAAGTGAGGTTACTTTGCACTGGTACATGTTTCGGTCATAAGTGAACTCCAGGATCTTGTGATCGATAGGGTTGCTCGTTCCCAGGAGCTTGTCGACGGACAGCGGCATGTTTTTGGTCAGGATCTCCAGCTGGGTGAAGATCACTTCAACCTCCATCATGAATGGGATGATCACAGTGTCGGTCCGAGTGTCATACCTTAACTGGAGTCTGACCCGGTCTTTAGCCGGGCTCCGGGATCCGAAGTGGGAGTATTTTACATCACTGGGTCCAAACTCACATGGGAACTTTTTAGGGCTCAGGTGACCCGGTTTCTGCGACAAAGGGTCGTTGTCCAGTACTGTGATGATGCACTTGTCTCCGGGTCGGACCTGCAGGACCAGATCATTAATCGGGTCAATGTACACGGACCTGCCGAAGGGAACCCGGATTCCGTTGTTAGCCACCAATATAGCATCCTCTGAGAGCTCGGACCTGTGGCCGTAGGTCAGTCCCAGGCTGTCCGTCCCGCGCACCGCCGGCAAACTCAACACCGGCACTAAGAGAGAAATAATACAGAGCCATGCAGTGCTGTCGGGTATGCCCTGAGCCATGGTGCAGTCAGAGCCACACTGGCTAATGCATGCAAAAAAAATCCACTAAAATCCCAGAACACGAGCCACACACACACACACACACACACACACCAGGTTAAACAGAAGTTAAAGTAAATCTGCGCGCTTCTGGAAAGAGCGCTCCCACGCATCCGCGCTAAAGCGCACCATTCCCAGCCCGCGCCTTCAGCACTCCCGAATAAACTTCACACGCACTCAAGTCGAGCGAGCAAACCACGCCTTATTCTCACCCCATTGGCTGGATTTTACGATGGAATGCGCTAGGTGACTTGTAATTGGACGCGAGTGGCGTCACTGGGATGGAGGGCGGGACACTGACCTCAGAGGGAAAGTTTTTCAATGATGGGGGGAAAAAAAGAGATATTCATTAAACTTACATTAAAATATGTATAGTTTATTTGTAATATAAACAAAAACAACAACATGATTATTTTGATTATTATTATTTTATCAACAATAATATTGTACAGCATAAAATTAACATTTTTAATTATTTTTTTTATATATTGCAAATGTATTTATTTTGTTTGTTGAGCACAATTTATATATTATCATTATTTATATATTTATTTTTATCTATCTATCTATCTATCTATCTATCTATCTATCTATCTATCTATCTATCTATCTATTTGTGTATATTAGTTTTTATTACCATTATTATTTTATTTTACTCACTATTCATTGCTCCAGCTCCCTCTAGTGGTGGGTAGATCTTGAAACTCTGCGAGCACAATTAAATATTTATTCTGTTATTCTGCTCAAAGGTCACTGCACATGTATTGTTATGAATTCCTAATAATCCATAAAAAAATGAGTGACTGCTTGTAATAGGCTTTGCATCCCACATGTTATCTATTTTTGTTAAAATGTTTAGAAAAGTTTGAGTGAGTGATTGGGTAAGTAAGAGAGTGAGCGAGTGAGTGAATGAGTGATTCACTGAATGAGTCAGTGAGTGATTGATTTTGTGAAGGAGTGTATGAGTGAATGAGGGCGTGATTGTGTGAGTGAGTAAATATGTGAATAAGTGATTGACTGAGTGCGAAAGTGATTAAGTAAATGAGTGATTGAGTAAATGAGTGATTGAGTAAATGAGTGAATGAGTGATTGCATGAGTGGGTGAATGAATGAATGAGTGAGTGAATAAGTGAGTGATTGATTTCATGAATGAGTGATTGAGTGAATGAGTGAGTGTGTGAGTGAGTAAATATGTGAATAAGTGATTGACTGAGTGCGAAAGTGATTAAGTGAATGAGTTATTGAGTAAATGAGTGATTGAGAAAATGAGTTAATGAGTGAATGAGTGAATGAGTGATTGCATGAGTGGGTGAATGAATAAATGAGTGAGTGAATAAGTGAATGATTGATTTCATGAATGAGTGATTGAGTGAATGAGTGAGTGTGTGAGTGAGTAGCTGCGTAAATAAGTGAGTGAATGAGTGATTGCGGGAATGATTGAGTGTGTGGGTGATTGAGTAAATGAGTGAATGAGTGATTGTGTGAATAAGTGAATGATTGTGTGAGTGATTAGGTGAGTGAGTGGGTGAGGGAATGAGCATATAAGTGAATAAGTGATTGTGTGAATAAGTGAGTGATTGTGTGATTGAATAAGTGAGTGAGTGAGTGAGTGAGTGAGTAAGGAAATGAGTGAGTAATGGAAAGAGTGAGTGAGTTAATGGGTAAGTGAATGAGTAACTGGGTAAGTGATTAAGTGAGTGATTGAGTGAGTGAGTAAATGAGTCAGTGAGTGAATGGGTGAGTAAGTGAGTGAGTGAATAAGTAAGTGATTGGGTGAGTGAGTGAATGAATGAATGAGTTAATGGGTAAATGAATGAGTAACTGGGTGAGTGATTGAGTGGGTGATTTGGTGAGTGAGTGAGTGAAAGAGTGAGTGAATGAATGAGTGAGTGATTGGGTGAGTTAATGGTTAAGTGAACGAGTCAGTAAGTGAGTGAGTGAATTAGTTAGTGATTGGGTGACTGAGTGAATGAGTGACTGAGTGAATGAGTTAGTGATTGGATGAATGAGTGAGTACGTGAGTGAGTGAATGAGTTAGTGACTGGGTGGGTGAGTGAGTGAGTGAATGAGTAAGTGATTGGGTGAGTGAGTTAGTGATTGGGTGAGTGAGTGAGTGAATGAGTGAGTGAGTAAGTGAGTGAGTGAATGAGTTAGTGATTGGGTGAGTGAGTGAGTGAATGAGTGAGTGTGTAAGTGAGTGAGTGAATGAGTTAGTGACTGGGTGAGTGAGTGAGTGAGTGAGTGAATGAGTTAGTGAGTAAGTGATTGGGTGAGTGAGTGAATGAGTGAGTGAGTGAATGAGTTAGTGACTGGGTGAATGAGTTAGTGATTGAGTTAGTGATTGAATGAGTCATGGAAAAAGAAACAGGAGCGGCAGAAGTCTTTTTTTGTCACAGAACAGTGAAATCCTTTGCTTCATATATTGCAGGTTGTTAGAAAGCCAGGGATCGAAGTGCTTGGTCAGGCATGTTATTGCAACCCTGGAGCAGAAAGGGTTAAGGGCCTTGCACTTTGGCTCAACAGTGATTGCTTGGTGCCTGAAGGGCTTTAATCTCCAACCCACTGATCATTAACCCAGACTGATCATTCAGCCATTGAGCCACCATTGCACTGAGTGAGCGAGTGAGTGATCGATTGATTGATTGAAGTCAACGAGTAAGTAAGCCCACCCATGCATGCCTGCTCAAGTTTATTAAGGGTTATACTTCACCTATCTGGAATTTTACCTACTTCATGAGATTAAAACCTGACTTATTATAAATTTTCATAAACAGTCTCTGGGTTGGGACAACAGCGTAGTGGTTAGCATGTCCGCCTCACAGCAAGAGGGTCCTGGGTTTGAGTCCCAGGCTTGGCAAGGACGTATCTGTGTGGAACTGGCACGTTCTCCCGGTGCTTGCGTGCGTTTCCTCCGGGTATTCCGGTTTCCTCCCACAGTCCAAAGACTTGCACATTAGACTAATTGCTGTTACAACTTGCCCCTAGGTGTGAGAGTGTATGAATGTGTTGCCTTGTGAGTTGTTCAGGGTGTGCCCTGCCTTCTCCCAGAGTCGGCTGAGATAGGCTCCAGCCTCTCCTTGTCTCTAATAGAATTAAGAGGACCCTAAGTGGTTTGGTCTGGCAACTGAATGAATGAATAAACAATCTCTGCACCCCACCATGTTGAACTGCAAGACGGTGCAATACATTTGCACAAACTTTTTTCTAGTCTGCACAGCATTCTGAATATGCAATGGGTTTGCTCTGACTGATAAACCATATAATAAATAACAGCAATGTTTGTAGACTGTGGACTGTCAAGCCAATTTCATGAATAAATCATGCACACTGTTAGATCTAAGCCTGTTTACTATGAGAAAATTCTATTTATATACTGGCTATGCAAGCACTGTGCTTTATGCGTGATAAGATGCCTATAATGCATGCCGTCACATGTAATGAAGTGTGGCAGTGATCTGATATGTAGCTTTATGATGTCATGAAAGCATGAGATACTGCTAGGAACTCAAATATTCCTAGAGGTTCAGCATTCCTCATAATGTACTTTGCATATAATACTGAACTATTAAGAATAATAATCTGAAATGGCATTGCAGACATCATTTCCTCTTGAAATAATTATAAAAAAAAAAAAAAAAAAGCTAGAAGAGAAAGAAAGGGTAGTCGGGGTGAATATCCCCTAAATATCCCATAAAAGGTTCTTTGTACCTTTGAGGAAAACTCAAAAAAAGTGTTTTCCTATTACAGCAGGTTTCCGCTATGGACAAGAACAGTCCAGAAACAAGAAGGAAAATACTTTTAAAACTGCTTTTATCTCTTGATCCCTGAAACATTGAGCCAGTTTTACCATGTCAGCACTTTTCAGCCCTACTGACAGTCAGGAATACTTGCGAAGAAGATCTACGAGCCACCTTTTCGGCTAGAGTATAACAGAGGGCCCTGAACAGGTTTAACTCAACATCATGTGCCAATCTAAGTTCAGTTTAAAATGTTCTATATGCATTCTTCCAAGGTAAAACTTAAAAAAAAAAAAAACAAACCCCTCTTTAATACAAAAATCTGTGACAGATGCTTACTGTTACCAGATAGCCACATGTACAGTATATGATTTTTCCTCTCTAAAACTGACATCATTTTGGTCCCCTTTCTTTCTTTCTTTCTTTGTTTGTTTGTTTGTTTGTTTGTTTGGTTATTTATTTATTTATTTATCTATCCATCCATCAATCTATCTATCTATCTATCTATCTATCTATCTATCTATCTATCTATCTATCTATCTATCTATCTATCTATTTATTTATTTAGATTTTTGATATACTGTATTGATCCCGCAAGGGAAATTTGGCTTCTGCATTTCTCCCATTTAGAGTAAGTACACACACACACACACACATACGGTAAATAGTATTCCAACAATTATTATAAAACTTGGAATCACATTCTCTCCTTGGCCAATTCCATTCCCTCTCTAAAATGATAACTAGGCTACAAATGTAACCCTGCGGTGGACTGGTGAGCTCTTCGGCGCTAACCCTGCCTTCGGCCAGTGTTGGCTGACATTGGTGCCAGCTCCTCTGAGTAGAGAGCCCAATAAACATACACTTATTAATTCTCACTCATTTGCTGGACTGCTTACTCCCCCTAGAGTCACCAGGGAGGCTGGAGCCTATCTCAGCCAACACTGGACGAAGGCAAGGTACACCCTGAACAACTTACCAGACCGTCGCAGGGTCAACTCACACACAGCCATTCTCATTCACATCCACACCGTCACCTAGGAGCAATCTGGAACAGCCACTAAGCCTAATGTGCAGCTCTATGGATTGTGGGAGGAAACCAGAACCTTGGATGAACCCTACACAAGCACAAGGAGAACATGCAAACTTCGCAGAGAACCCAAACAGTACTCGAACATAGGACCGTGCTAACCACTACGCCACTGTGCCACCCAATAAAGTATATATGAGAAAAATAAATAGATAAATAAATAAATAAAACATATATACTCTGTTATTACTGTTATATTTCTCTGTATTCTTGACTGACAGCAAAAAATAATCTGGACCCTAAGCACGCCTAAACATCCAGCGATGTTTCATGGAGCCTCAGGAATTCTCTGCTGTCAGCAGTTTGGCTGGACTCGAGTAGAGTAGATTAGGACTGGATTAGCCGAGGGTAAGTTATGACCCTCTATACACCCTTCTGATTTATTGGTAAATCTTCGTATCCACATTTTATTCCAAGTCATAGCCCTGTAGTTTAGTCTCTATAGCCAGGACAGTAACATCTTGATGCCTTGCTTATGAAACTGCCAGCCTGGGAAAGTTTTCTGGAGCTGACTTATACTAAAATAATAATGATTATTTCATGCCACAGATGTTTCAATGCCAATTAAAGTGAACCATTTCATGAGAGGGGGAACCAACCAATCATCTGCAGCTTCAGACCATCACTGGGCAATGAAATCTTCCCGAAATGACTATCACACCCACATACACACACTAGGCTAGTTTCCATAACTACAGGAGACAAAACAGTCTTACATTCGATTCCTGTACCTTTTACCTGGAGAAAAGTTAATGATCTACATTATTTCGACTGGGCGGCACGGTGGCGCACTGGTTGGAATGTTCACCTCACAGCAACAAGGTCCTTGATTCAAGTCCTGGACTTGGGCATTTCTATGCATGTCACAATTTACATGCGGTTCCTCCAGGTACTCCGGTTTCCTCCCACAGTCCAAAAACATGCACATTAGGTTAATTGGCTGTTCCAAGTTGACCCTGGGATTAAGTGCGAGTGGGAATGGTTGGGTGTGTGTTGCCTTGCGATGGTCTGGCAAGATGCTCAGGGTGTACCATACCTTCACCCAGTGTCAGCTGAGTTAGGCTCCATCCTCCTGTGACCCTAGAAGGATTAGGTGATTTCATGAATACCTAAACCACACACACACACACACACACACACACACACACACACACACACACAGTCTCGTTTCCATAACTTGTGGGGACAATAC
>JAQMYF010000013.1:5829901-5842034 GCA_030014195.1 Neosilurus mollespiculum | reverse complement strand
ATAAAAATTTTTTTTTTTATTTTTTTTTTTTTTTTTTTTTTTTTTTTTTTTTTAATCCCAAGATAGCGGACCAATCAGACTGCGTCATTCCCATGAAGTACATACTAAGTGTATTCTGTGCATGTGCACTTATATACCCTTACATACACTGAGCTGTAATATGATATAATGTAATACTGCAGTCTGCTTTTCAAGTGGCATCAAGATCATTCTTATTTTGGGACTTTATCTATCTATCCCTATCAGCATAGAAAAGATCTCAGTCTGTTGTCTGGCCTGAGTCCCATCCCATCTGCAACGAGAAAGCAATGCACAGGCTTCCCATGAGTGAATATGTAAATGGCAGCTCAGGGAGAATTTCAATTATTCCACATTTTTCACAGTGGCATGACAACTGATATGAAACCTATCTGATATCTACACAGTGTGAAAGGCTGTCTTGGCTTAATCAATACATACTGATACATTTTAACTACTAAGTTGATTTGTGTTTGATGCGCTAAGTGGTGTGTTGGAGCTGTATGAAAGCATAGCTAACCACTGTAGTAACAATAACAGATGTATTACAAATTTCAAATGCCAGAAAGGATTAGGGACAATTCTTGTCTTTGCCAGATCCACAAACCTGCAGCGCTCTGATTCCGGTCACTGTGTAAATATTATCCACATGGAGGTTTATATAAAGCATTGCACACTGGTTTTGCTTACACAACATGAGCTCGGGAGTTTCATCCTCACAGTCTTTCAGTCAGCACTATGAATCACCGCATCAGAAATGAAAACGACACCTAAACAGCTGTGAAATGGAACCGCTGAACATTATGCTATGTGCACATCAGGAACCTATAAGGGCGGCGTCATGGTTGTTTGATGAAAATAGCTGAAATATCACTAATAGTGTTTTTGAACAAGATTTAATCATTCGTATGGATGGAAATTTAGTTCATGCAGGATCAGGATACTAGAAGTGAGTTGGGTTCATACATTAGATTTGTTTTGGTTTTGCAATGTGATGTCCATCTTTGAAAAGTGTTCAGCCCAGCAAGGCTTTAGAAAGTCCATGTTGCAATCCATTTCCATCCACTCCATACTGGGTTCATAAACTATGGACTCCCTTTAATTTGCAAGTTGAAAGACTATCCTTTAATACCAGCATTATGTATAGTGAGACACATACATCCTCTGGCTTTTAAATAAATAAAGTATTTAAAAAAAATGTAGTGTATACTACACAAACACTCCCCAATCACTCATTTGCTGAGCCGCTTAATTCTACTAGGGTTGTGGAGAGGCTGGTGCCTATCTCAGCCTACACTGGGTGAAGGCAGGGTACACCCTGAACAATGCACCAGACCATCAGAGGGCAACACAAACACAATCATTCACACCAGAACAATTTGGAACAGCCGATTAGCCTAATGTGCATGTCTTAGGACTATGAGAGGAAACTGAAGTACCCAGAAGAAACCCATGCAAGCACAGGGAGAACATGCAAAGTCCACCCAGAAACACCCGAGCCCAGGACTTAACCCCGGAACTTCTTGCAGTGAGGCAGATGTGCTAACTACTGTGGCGCCGTGCCGCCATTCAGAGCGAATTACATTTTTATTCATTCATCCTTCATTCATTTTCTGAACCGCGTAATCCTAATCTGGGTTGCAGGGAGGCTGGCGCCCATCTCAGCCGACTCGGGGTGAGGGCAGAGTACACCCTGGACAGCTTGCCAGGCCATCGCAGATTACATTTTTAAATCTTCTATTGAAAATTGAGTAGTTGAAAGTTTAGTTCCTTGCTTAAGAGCCCAACAGTGGTAACTTGGTGGTACTGGGCCTTGAACCCCCAACATTTTGATCAGCAACCCAGAACCTTATCCACTGAGCCAACACTGCCAGTTGCGCCACTGGCACCAAGTGAACATGACAAACTGTGAGTGTGCCGATCGGGGTATATCACCGTACAAAGCCGTCAGAAACTGTGTGAAAACATGGAAAGGATCCTGCAGAGATCCACTTTTGCCTGTTTACCTCATTCACTGTAAAGAACCTAAAGAAAATTACTGAGAATATGTACAGACATTGTTGCCCACCCCACCCTTTGTTCTGTCTGTCTCTGATGCATCACTCCATACAGTGCCTGTAGTCGGTTATCCCAGAGGATATGTTTTCTGATGTTTAGTCATGCAGAATTCATAAAGGAATCTATTTATTCCAGGGGTTTCTTTGTTAATTTGGACATACTTCTTGTGGACTTCTTCTGCTTGGTAGGTATAGTGTTCTTAAATGATATATAATGGATTTTGGTCATTTTTGGACCTAAAAATTGGGGAAATAGGAGCCAAGTTTCAATTCAAACTGCACCTCACTGCACAAAAATCAGAGAATAAATTAGAGAAAAACTTTTTAATCCTAAACTCTGGTTGAAAGTTGGGGTACGCCCTGAATAGCTAGAGAAAAGCTTAAATAAATCAAATAATTTTGACAAAAAGTTACATTTTCTTTACTTTGTTTTTTAAATTAATTTATAATAGACTTTAATGTACTGTACACCTCAGCTCAAGGACACCGAGGACGAGGGTCACAGAAATGCACGTACCTCCGGCATATTGCTAGTCTTGTATCCAATGATATCTCAGTGACTGAAAGCCGCCTCCTGTTCCTCCTTTGGATGAGATGGAGCCGACCAAGAAAACACAAATACGTGGATATGTAGAGGAACTTGATTATTATACGTATTAAAAGTGGACATTCTGTCCTGCATTTTAAAACACTAATGCGGCAGTGGGCGGCATGGTGGCATAGTGTTTAGCACATCCACCTCACAGCAAGAAGGTCTTGGGTTCAAGCTTTTCTGTGTGGAGTTTGCATGTTCTTCCAATGCTTGCGTGGGTTTCCTCACACTGTCCAAAGATATGCAATTTTGGGTAATAAGCTGTTCCTAAAAAGCTTGAGTCGAGGCAACTGGACTTCTTTTTTGTGGTTTGTGAAGACCTTTCGCTTTTAATCCAAAAAGCTTCGCCAGTTAGAAATTTTTGGATTAAAAATGAAACGTCTTCAAAAACCACAAAAAGAAGTCCAGTTGCCTCGACTGAAGCTTTTTAGGATTACCATGACCTGGATGATTGAGAATCTACACCAACGTAATAAACTGTTGCATATTGCCCCTAGGTGTGAATGTTAATGGTTGCGACAGTCTGGTAAGCTGTTCAGGGCGTATTCCGCCTTTGTACATTGTCGGCTGAGATAGGCATCAGCCTCTCTGCAGCCCTAATAGTATTAAGCGGTTTGGAAAATGAGTGAGTGATCCAAGTTCTCTTTCTTGTGTGTAATTTGGTGCCTACTTTTGAATATTAACATCAAGTTTTCTGTCTTTATTCTTTTGCTGGCTTTCTGGCTTGTTACCTGAACGTGATATTATACGAAGAACTCTCATTTGCTGTATATAGTCTCAGTCTGACTTGAAAGACTTGATACTTATCTTTCTTATTTCATGCACCATTTTCATGGCAAGGCACAAAGTATGCAATCAGGGTCACCGAGTTCAGAGAAAAGATGCATGCTAACATCTCTTACAGCTTATTCAAAGCTCCATTAAAGCAATCTTAAAAGTCTTTAATTTAGTATCATGGCCTCTGTAAAACTTGAAATGACAGATTGTCATACTGTCTTTTGGTAGACACAGAGGACCAAAATGACAAATCCTGCAGTTACGACATCCGTCCCATGATCTTTGCATTGATCTGCCTCAAGAACCTGTAGAGAACGAAAGGACCATTAAACACTCATCAAGTGCAGTGCTCTGATTCTGGTCACTGTGTAAAAATGAGTATTATCTGTCACTGTAGTTTATATAAAGCATTGGATTGGATTGGATTGATTTACACAAGCCTCTTGCTCACATACTATCTGTTAACATTATGAATCACAGTATTAGAGAGGACATTTAAAGCTATACAGTTATGGCATTTAACCCAGAATTGTTATCCAGAATTACTGTTTAATTTTAATTTATTTATATTAAAACATGTTGTAAAAGTACAGTATAACACCTAGTAAGTATTAGTAAATGCTACACGGAAAGGTATGATCTGATGGTCGACTAGCTTGGGATTAAAAAACAACATTATCTTGTGTGGACAACAGTTGAATCAATACAATAAACACTCAAAGTATTTCACTGCCACTTGGTGCTGGTGGCATCATAATTTTCACATAAAAATAAATAAATAAAATAAATAAATAAATAAAATAAATAAATAAATAAAATAAATAAATAAAATAAAGAATTAAAAATACCCAAATATCTCATTTTAGATCACCCCCACCATGTTTGTGTGTAGGATGTACTAAAGCACCTTTACACAGTATGGTGTAATATGAACTAAGCTCTGAATGAGTAGGCTAAATAGACGCCATCAGCGTTACAGTGCTTAGCTCAGCTTGAAGCAGAGTGCTCACCTGACCTGCCTTTGTCATGGTTAAAATATGTAAAAGTAAACTACGGAAATCTGCTTGCTGATTTTTTAGCTTGCTTAAAAGGTGCTAAAGAGACTCAGAGGTTACCTGTGTCCATCATAATTTAAAAAGAAATTTAAAAAACCCATATATATATATATATATATATATATTTTTTTTTTGTTTTTGTTTTTTGTTATTTCATGTTCCTGTGTAGTATATGGCAAAAAACAACAACAAAATTATATGCCTCAGGCTTGGTATATGTTGTTAAGTTGAATAGTTCCCTTGACTATTCAATTCAGTTTTATTTGTATAACGCTTTTTACAATTGACATTGTCACAAAGCAGGTTTACACAGTAAAAGTAATTTAAGGAGGAATATAAACATGTTTGTACATCCCCCTATACAGCCCCCTACACATCCCTAATGAGCAAGCCCGTGGCAACAATGGCAAGGAAAAACTCCCTCAGTTGACATGAGGAAGAAACCTTGAGAGGAACCAGGCTCAAAAGGGAAACCCATCCTCATTTGGGTGAAACCATACAATACAAACCATATAAGAAAAATTTCATTACTTTCCAACATGTAGTCCAGTTGGATATACCACAACTGTAAGTCCTGAATAATTGTAGCAAAAGATTTTATATCACCAGCAGTGAAAAGTTGTCTTCACAGTCGCTGAGTGCAGATCTAAGCCCATATGGACCTTCATCAGCAGGAGCGAGGGGCTTCCGAGATGAGAACTCCATCCAGCATCAGCACACCAGGACAGACCACAGGACTCAGAAATCAGAAGGATCAGGAGGATCAGGATCACCAGCATCCAAGAAGTAGCATGTGTACCTCAGCAAAAACACAGAGAGAGGGAAAAAGAGGGGGGGGGGTTGTTAGGTATTCTCATTACAGTGTAATGGTAGAAGAAGAGTTTATTAGTGCTGGGTGCAAGCAGGGACTCCAGCATGACTAACTATGGCAGCATAATTAAAAAGAGAGAAACCAGAAGGAAGGAAGACATGTTTACCAGACATTATTTATTCAACAACATCCACATGTGCTATTGTAAATGGAGTTTCATTGTGGTGGTGGATCAGTAATATAAGAGAGAGAGAGAGAGAGAGAGAGAGAGAGAGAGAGAGAGATTGAGTCAGGGTTTTTTTTTTTGTATTACTGACCCACCATCACCATAAAACTCCATTTACACTAGCACATGCATCAAAGACCAGCAAACAGGCCTGAAATACTAAGTACTACTAAATAATAAGCTATAATATATTTTATAATGACTGAAATGTGGAGTAAAAATTGGCAAAGCAAAGAAAAGATCCCCTCCATTGGCAGCACCATTACACATAGAGATAGGGATAAAGAAAGAATCATAATTCCAGGTGAGACAATAAAATGAAACAGTTAGTATTCCTACCGATATTATTTTCATTCTGCACCACTCTGTTGCATCAAACTTTTCTCTGACTCTCACCAAACCTCTGGCATGCAGTAGTAAATATCTACCAAAATTGTCCAAGAAAAGACAACCGGTGAACTGGCAAGAGTGTCATGGCGGTCTGAGTCACACACATGGGGAGCAAAGGCTAGTACGTCTGTTCCGATTTCAAAGAAATTCCGATTTTAGCACAAACTACTAATGCTGGCTATGATTGGTTATGGCTGATCAGTGTATAGTTTTGTAGAATGTCTGGAAAGTGAGTTATGTACAGGTATCCAGTGTCACCTTCTACTTGTTGTTGTTGTTGTGGACAGTTGGCTCTAAAAGTCCTTTTCCTCTGTTATTAGCGATCATCATATCAAACTTGGCGGACTTGTTCTTGTGGACGATATCTAGAATTCTCTGGAGCCCAATTTTGGATTTTATTGTATAAAGATTCCTATTTATATTAAACCAGTGAACAAAGTGAAATGTAATGTATATAATCTGGTTAAGACTCGGATGGTCAACACCTGACAGTGGAATGGGTCAAAGGGCGTTTAGTTGTCATGCTATTTAGAATAACAAACTGACATGACACACCTGAGTCAATTTATTCAGCATTAACCACCTGTCAAACACTATGAAATTGATTTGTGCACAGAATTTAATTTATTGTGGAGCTAAAAGAGCCCCTGGATTCAACCTTTGTCTTTTTCCTTTCTTTTTTTTTCACAGTCAGGTAAACTTGTAGCTTGTTCCAGACTGTAAAGGTTCCAGGGTTAATACTGTCTAACCTCCAAATATTACATTTCTCAATTAGTCAGATTTCAGTTGCTAAGTAACTCTGGACTCAAAGACATTACAAGCGCTGACCCCATGTATTACACAAAGAAAGCTTCTTCTCAGGGTGCTTTTTCATTTTCATGAATAGACAACCTTTCAGAAACTATTAATAGTGACAGGCTAAGATTATTAAAGGCTGAGATGAAATGGGTTGAGATATTTTCATCTAACCCGAAAATAATTCTTTGTGTAATTAAGCATCATCCATACTAAATACATCATGTGGACACCTGACCATCATACTGTACACGTGGTCTTTCTCAAAACTGTTGCCACTAAGGTACAATACCAGTCAAAAGTTTGGGCATAATTGCTTTATTAGAACAAGGGTAGTCACTATACCAGACCTTGCATACTGAAATCACTGAACACCCAAACACACACAAAACATATCCGTATTATTTCAGCTATTTTTCAATGTCTAGACACATAATCTTTAAAAAAAAAAAAAAAAAAAAAAAAAAAAAAAAAGGCATTATTTCTAAATGTTTACTCTGGATGACAGCAGAAACTTCTAAAACATTTAGATATTACAAAAGAGAATTGCTCTAATAAAAAAAAAAAAATGAGATGGGAAATCATGATAGAATAAATGAAATTAAAATAATTGCTCGCTGTTTTGGAGATTTTGTGCAGAAGCAACAGAGAAGAAACATTATGCAGTTAACAATACTAGTCAAAATCGATTATACTGTACACATCTTCCATCGGGTAATCAATAATGTCCCACTGGATATTCATACAATGTTCTACTCCCATTTAATCCTGATGGGAACTGAATCAATATTTCATTTACATTTAAATATCCTCATTTCAAATGATTTTTAGCAGAATACAGTCCGGCTGTTTAATGAGCTCACAGTGATTAGATGATCAGAAATCCTTTGTAGAACTGAGGACTAAAAAAACCAACAACCACCCCCCGCCCCACCCACACACACACACACACACACACACACACACACACACACACTCAGCTAACATGAGTGCTACAGTATGCACTGTTACTGCAAAGTGGTGCAAAGCATTACAGTAACAAAGCAATTAATTAAAAATTAAATGCTAATCTTCAGGTCTGGTTGCTATAAATGGACCAGCAGGGTTTTTTACCCCCACAATGTCAATCATGCTTTCTATATCTTTAAAAAAGTAAAAATAAATAAATAAATAAATCCTAGATGTTGCTGCCTATCAGTGTGTCGGTGAAAGTGTCTTCGCGTGATTATTTTTTTGCACATAATGAGACCATGCACTAAACTGATTAGTCATAATAAGCAAATTGGTAGCACATCATTTCGGAAAGCCTGTAGAATTTTTAGCACTTCCATTCAATATTGTCACCAGGTGTCTCGGATAATCTTAGAAGACGAGGAACAATCAGATTGGAACAAAACCCAAAGAGAGTGGAGGATTTGCTCAGGGTTTTAAAGAGTCTCGGGCTCGCTGCTTTATGTATCTTACCCAGTGGTGGGTCGTCAAGGCCAGCAAGGCCTTCTCTACTGGCCCAAACTCTATCAGAAGCACTGACCTACATTTACAACTTAAATTCTAGTATTTGTTTCATGAAATTGTATTAATTTATCCCCAACAGTCTTTTCTCCTTATTCCGCAGCGTGTCTCCTGACTGCACTGCTTGCAGTACATGTAGATGCTATATTTTTTGTCCAATCAGATTTCAGCCTCTATGTGCTGCCATGTCAACCTAAACCGCCCAGGGCCTTCAGGATTAGTAGTGCTGGCCGATGTCACTGTAATGACGACTCCCGGACACGGGGAATATAACAAAACTGGCTTTATTAAATATCAACTTAGCACGGACTCCGCGAGCCACAAAACACAGGACAACTCAAAACGGGGCAATATGAAAGTAAACCTGCCACGAGGGGCGAACACAAACCAAACTCAACGCGGAGAATGTCCAGAGAGTCCGAGGGAACTTCAGGGGAAGTAGCACGGGTGGAGAATGCAGGAGTCAAGGAGAGTCAGCCACACAGGTAGGAGTAGCGGTGAAACGCATGCATCTCTGGAAATCTGGAAAGTATGCTCGCGGAGTGTGAGAGTCAGGGAGAGAGTTCGACCGGGCCGTAACAGTCACTTAAACTATATTAGCAATGGGGCTGTTTCTTTAACCAATCAGATTTCAAATTCGCCTCAATAGGGCGCTGGCTAGCGCAAAAATAACGTCAGCATTTTTCTTTCCTCTGATTGGTTGGTCAGAGCAAAGCTGTTCGACAAGCCAAGTTCGGATTTTGTCTATAAATAATCAGCATCTCTGGCGAGTATGATGTATTTTGTTTAAATGTTTTATGTTGTTTTCTTGTTATTAGATAAATATTGATTCTGAACCCTTTATCACCAAGCCGTTACATTTACACTTGTTACATATACAGACAGCTACCAGTTATGTGATTCTAAAGGATTAACTGGGTTTCTTGCTTTAGTAATAATGGAATTCACCCTCAATATGCGAAATGCCTCTCTCTGTAATCCCAGGTCTTGTTACATTGTGTTTTTTGTATATTGGTGGGGGTTTCTATAATTGTGACGTGATAGTGGTGGTATTAAGAGGTGGACTAAGTCCATTAGGTCCCCACTGAAGGTCCAAGTACCAAATGTACGGCCTGCCACTGATCTCACCTATTTAGCTATCAAGATTACAAACAACAAATCACTGGTCAGAAAGTGAGCGAGAATGAAGAAGCAAGAAACACTCATGAGGCCTGTTGCTGCTGAACAGTGTTGGGGAATGAAACTGGAAACAGGGAATTCAATTTTTGTACACTGTCTTCTCGTATGCAAAGATAAAGTCATGAAAAGATTTAAATGGTTGATCGGAAATTTAAACTAGCATGTCTTAATGCGCAAAACTTTCCAGTATCTTCAAACTTATGTTTTCATTTTTTTTTTATATAATTAAAAAAAAAAAATAATAAATTGGTCATTATTTGGTAAACCCATCACCAACCTGTGAATCAGAAATGACAGACATCTACAGGTACAATACATTATGAGTTCGTACAAGTCCCGGGTAAACAAGTGAGAAAATCTGTTTCAAAATGTATGTTTTGGAAAAAGTGGTTGGAATCTTTTTTTTTTTTTTGCCAGAAATGTTCACTGAAGCTGGTGATTATGAGGAATGAAGGACAAACCCAAAATAAAATCCCCAGAAGCTGTGTTATTAGCTGTTTTACATCCATCCATCCATCCATCCATCCATTACCTATACCACTTATCCATCAGGGTCATGGGGAAACTGGAACTAATCCCAGCTGACTTCAGGCAAGAGACCCTGGCCAGGTCACCGGTCTATTGCAGGATTAACACAGAGACTGTCAACAAAGCCCAGCACATAAATCAATGGCTCGCTTGCTTTCAGGGCTGTGACGTATGTTCCGTTTGAAAAAGCATGAATCTCACATGTCCCCTAACACTGTTTACGTTCAGCAGCGCAGCCAGACAGTAAAGTCTGTCATTTATTTTTTAGTCTCAGCAGTGAAGTCATAGCGTTGGGCTAATATTAGCTTGAGTGGTTGTTTCTATTAATAGACAACATTCTCTTTTTATTTCTATATTATAATCATTTTATTTGTCACTTTTCTCCAGCTTACTACAAGGAGCTTTGCTACTGTTCATATATACGTATATATGATTAATGCAGGAGTTTGTGTAAATTAAATGGCTATACCACACACTGCCGGTACAGCTAATGAGTAGGAAGAAGAATTGCTGTTTAGGTTATAACACTGCACGGACGTGTTTGTTCATGTTGCACATTGGGAGCTGTAGGAATGGGTTCCGTCCGTCTGTCCATTACACTTTAGTTTCCGGACGATTACTTGCCACGTGCTGAAGCTGGGGCTTTCAAACTTGGTATGCTGGTTCATTATGAGTGCTAGGATGAGTTTGTGTGCAAGTGACCTTGACCTACTTTTCAAGGTCACAAATTCATATCTGTATATTAGGTTTCTGGAAATTTACTTGCTGCGCTGTGGTCCATTTTTTTATTTTATTATTATTTTTTTTTTGTGTTTGACCATTTAAATTAAAATACTCCCATTTTGTCTGCTATTATTTTGTATTGGAAAAAAAAACCCAACACAACAACAACAACAGCAACAACAACAGCAAAAACAACAACAACAACAATAGCAACAGCGCATGCATACAAATTTCTCACGAGATCAGAGTGGTGATGTTCATTTCTGAAGAACTGTCACAAGCTCCTGTGAAACGCTGAATCCAGTGTCTGTGCACAATCTGTCATGTGTGTTTATGTCCCATCTGGAGAATTTCAAACACAAATGTCACTCGCGGAAAAGCAAGTCTAGTGTTCCTGCTCCTGTTCTAACTCCTGCTGAAAAAAGACAGCTTGGGCTTTAAAGAAGCATGTGCTTGCTATTTGACTGAGCTGAACTGTATGGCAGTAATACAAGAACTAAATCAAATATGAGTGTGAGGTAACACATCACCCGATGTGCCAATGTGCTGCTCCTTCAACTCAGATCATTCCTTCATTCATTCATTCACTTTCCGAACTGTGGAAGGAAACCACTATGCCACCATGCCCGGTACAGTAGCATAGTGGTTAGCATGTCCACCTTACAGCAAGAAGGTCCTGGGTTTTAGTCCCTGGCTTGGCGAGAGCATGTCTCTGCCCTTCCTGTGCCTGCGTGGTTTCATCTGGGTACTGGATTTCCTCCCACAGTCCAAAGACATACACATTAGGCTCGCATGACTCTAGAAAGATACAGCTGGGAAAGTCAGCTGGGATTGGCTGCCGGTTTCCCTTGTGTTTAAGAGGTATAGATGATTGATGCTTGAATGTAATTGTGGTTACAAGAGTGAGGAGTATTTATTTGAATTTACTGGCAGGTTCTTGAACCTTCCCAATAAAGGTTTATTTTTATTATTATTGTTTTCATCATGGCTTCAGCACTCATTTGCCAAACCGCTTAATTTCGCCACAGTCATGTGGAGACAGGCAAGACAGTGATCAGCTTGTCAGACCATTGCAGGGCTAACATACACACAACCATTCATACTCACCCTCACCTAAGGGCAATTTGGAACAGCCAATGAGATTAATGAGCTTATATTTGGACAGTGGGAGGAAACCGGAGTACCCGGTAGAAAAACCATGCAAGCATGGAGAGAACTCACACACGCACACACACACACATACACACACACACACACACACACACACACACACACACACACACACACACACAAAATCGCCCCAGCTCGGGACTCGTATCCAGGACCTTCTTGCTGTGAGGAGGATGTGCTAACCACTACGCCACTGTGCCACCCAATTATTATTATTATTATTATTATTATTATTATTATTATTATTATTAATAATTATAGTAATTGTATAATTTATATGTATTTTACTTTATTACTTAT
>JAQMYF010000013.1:5803862-5821492 GCA_030014195.1 Neosilurus mollespiculum | reverse complement strand
CAAATAACCACCCGTTACAACCAAGGTAGGCAGAAGAGCATCTCTGAACGCACAGTACGTCGAACTTTGAGGCGGATGGGCTACAGCAGCAGAAGACCACACAATAAATAAAGTCTAGAGTGCAGCAGTTACATTTTGCATTTTTATAAGCAGCAGTGTGAATCCAGAAGGAAAAAAAAAAAAAGACTCTGTGTTTGCTGGTGCTGGCTAACAAGTCTAAGAGCCGAAATTTAAAATAATGATGGATCCTATATATGACCTTCTAGGGGATTCTGTTTTTGTTTCATATTTTTATTTTTCTGAACTGTCGCTATAATATCTTTCTCTAGTAAATACAGCAGGTGAAAAATGTCGTGTGTGTCATCATATCAAACTCCAAAGCAACAAAACATGAATATTTTAAAGGGAATTCATTCTGTTCTATACTTACTGTAAAAAAAAAAAACAGTGCCTCGTCACTTTATTAGGAATACCTGTACACCTGCAGTTCCATGCAGTTTTCCATGAATGAGCCGAAACCTGGCAGGGAACGTTTATCTAGTCTTATATTGTACTGGTATTGTTGATCTTATCCTCACTGTAGCTTTAGATCCCTGCTCTTGGCAGACTGGAGTGAAAACTGCTAATGTAGCGCAACTAATTTCAGCATCGACATGCTATGTGTTCTGTTATGCTTTTTAGCTCATCATGGCTGTAAAGAGCAATTATTTCTGTTACTGTGGATTTTTTTGCAGCTTGAATCTGACCTCTGATGTTTGAAATGTTTTGAAAAACTCTTGTCCTCACTCTCACACATTTGCCGAACGGGGAGGAGGCTGGATCCTATCTCAGCTAATGCTGGGCTAAAGCCACACCTCGAACAGCTTGCCAGACCATCGCGGGGCCATCACACACACACACACACACACACACACACACACACACACACACACACACACACACACACACACACACACACACAACCATTCACACTCACATCCACACCTATGGGGCAATCTGGAACAGACTGTCTGTCTAGACAGAATGGCATGTTTTTAAACTCCACACAGAAACACCCAAGGCGGACGTGCTAACCACTACGCCGCAGTGCCGCCTTGGCTCTTGCCCTGTACCGGTATGATTTGATGTGTTATGCCTTCATCACATAATTAGATATTGATATGAATGAACAGGTGTAGAAAGTGTTTGATATAAAGTGTTTGTAAGTGCAAATTGGAGGTGTTACAGTAAAGTTGGACTTTTCGCAGATCCATTTCAACGGCTGGAATGATTAAGCATGTGATATCAAAAGACATTATAGAACATATTGTGGTTACAGCATGGACCGCACATTAGCAACACTGAACATGGATTAAAAATGTTGTGTTTCTGCAACCACATTAGGGGGGGAGTAACGCTGGCTTCAGTTCCCGCTTAATGTTGCTATAGTCGCACTGTAAATCAGCCAGGCTGTTCCCATAATGAATGTTCCAATTGGATTAAAGCACAACTTGATTTCCTGGGAATATATCATCTGCACTGTAAGTTACTCACAATGAAATTCTCTCCTCAGTTATGTAAACATGGTTGATTTCATGTGGACTTGTAAAATATGCACAATAAGGTTTGGTCTATTTATTAAACCTGTCGAATTTTCTATTCTAGAACTTTCTCTTTCCACTGACAGAACACATTATGTCCGAGTCATTATTATATGTATTATTATTATTAATTAATAGCTTTTGCGTTATTAAGTTTATTAAGTGGTTTGCACGTCCGCTTCACAGCCAGAAGGTCCTGGGTTCATAACCCAGGCTCAGGCGTTTCCGTGTGAAGTCTGCATGTTCGCTTCATGCTTGTGTGGGTTTCCTCTGGGTACTCTGGTTTTCTTCCCACAGTCCAAAAATGCACATTATGCTAATTGGCTGTTCCAAATCGCCCCAGGTATAAATGTGAATGGTTGTGTGTGTGTGTTGTCCCTGAGATGGTCTGGCGAACAGTTCAGGGTGTACCCCGTCTTTGCCCAGTGGCAGCTGAGAAAGGCTCTAGACTCCCTGCGATCTTAGTAGGAGTAAACGGTTTGGCAAATGATTGAGTAAGTGAGGTGTCAATTAAACAATTAAATTAAATGTCTTGCCGGAAATTTGCAAATGCAAAGCGACAGTCGCGCGACAAATTTGAGAATGAAAAGCGAAAGGCACAAATGTCACGCAACAAATTTGAGAATGCAAAGCGACGGCCACGCAACAAATTCGAGAATGAAAAGCAACAGCCGCACAACAAATTTGAGAATGAAAAGCGACAGCCGCACAACAAATTTGAGAATGAAAAGCGACAGCTGCGGATGTCACGTGACAAATTCGAGAATGAAAAGCGACAGCCACGAATGTCACGCAACAAATTTGAGAATGCAAAGCGACAGCCGCGCAACAAATTCGAGAATGAAAAGTGACAGCCGCGGATGTCGCGCGACAAATTTCAGAATGAAAAGTGACAGCCGCGGATGTTGCGTGACAAATTCAAGAATGAAAAGTGACAGCCGAGGATGTCACGTGACAAATTAGAGAATGAAAAGTGACAGCCGTGGATGTCATGTGACAAATTTGAGAATGAAAAGTGACAGCCGTGGATGTCATGCGACAAATTTGAGAATGAAAAGTGACAGCCGCAGATGTCATGCGACAAATTTGAGAATGAAAAGTGACAGCTGCGGATGTCGTGCGACAAATTAGAGAATGAAAAGTGACAGCCGCGGATGTCGTGCGACAAATTAGAGAATGAAAAGTGACAGCCGCGGATGTCGTGCGACAAATTAGAGAATGAAAAGTGACAGCCGCGGATGTCGTGCGACAAATTTGAGAATGAAAAGTGACAGCTGTGGATGTCACGCGACAAATTTGAGAATCAAAAGCGACAGCCGCGGATGGCATGCGACAAATTAGAGAATGAAAAGCGACAGCCGCGGATGGCATGCGACAAATTAGAGAATGAAAAGCGACAGCCGCGGATGTCGTGCGACAAATTTGAGAATGAAAAGCGACAGCCGCAGATGTCGCGCGACAAATCTGAGAATCAAAAGCGACAGCCGAGGATGGCATGCGACAAATTCGAGAATGAAAAGCGACAGCCATGGATGTCGCATGACAAATTCGAAAATGAAAAGCGACAGCCGTGGATGTTGCGCGTCAAATTCGAGAATAAATAGCGACAGCCGCAGTTGTCGCGCGACATCTGCGACTGTCGCTTTTCATTCGCGAATTTGTCACGCGACAACCGTGATTTTGAATTGCCATTCACATCAGTCGCTTTTCTATCGCATCTCCAGTGTGATCACCCCCTAACGAACATTTAGATGTGCACCTTTCTGTGTAAAGACAGACATATTAAATGTACAAAAGGTGCATCATCAATGGCACCACCACATTAACAAGGAATTGTAGGAAATATTATTATTAATATTCATTCATCCATTCATCCACCACTCAGGGGCGAAGGCGGGGTGCACCCTGGACAGTTCGCCAGGCCATTATTAATTAATTAATTTATTTATTTATTTATTTATTCATTTTTATTGAGTGTACAGTTTGGGGAGGAAGTGAACAACATGCCAAATTAATTAGAGCAATATATTCAAGAGGTCTGAGCTACCTGGGGAGTTTCATTAACTGTAGTAGTTAAATCCTGATTATTTAACCATAGCCGCTGAGATGTGTTGCCATGGTAACGTTGGTGTTTGTGTACAGCATGCTGGCTTTCTTCCCCCCAGTTCAGTCATCGTACCCATAAAACATGTGCTTCTGTTTCATGGATGTTACAAATATTTATATGATGGTGACGTAACACTCCATAAATGCTATTAGAGAGCAATATTGGATGCTGGATGAATTTAACAGGGGTGATTTGTATCTTGTCAGAGTTTGACCTTTTTTTTTTTTGCTTCATGTTTATTGCCAGCATTGTGCGCAATGCAAGAGACACGATGCGCCAACAAGTCTCCACTCGACGTAACTGCATTACACCGAATGGGTGGATGTGATTTCCGAGCCTGGTGCGCTGTTGCGTTCTCCTCTCCACTAACTGGGTGTTTAGCTGCGCTTCCCCACCACCTCCACCACCATCACCACCACCTCTCTGCCTCTCCTTCCCTCTCCTCCTCCTCCTCCTCTTGTCAGTTTCTCAGATGCACAGGATCCCGAGCTAACCGGGTGCGATGTCGCAGCTCTACTACGGCAGAGGCGGAGGGAGCGCCATCACCTCGCGCCGCGATCGCATCCGTTTGCGCGTCGTGCGCGCCGAGCCGGAGCTGTCGGCGCAGGAGAAGTCGTACCTGAGCGCCGTGGAGAAGGGCGACTACGCCAGCGTGAAGCGCGCACTGCGGGAGGCCGAGATCTACTTCAAGATCAACGTGAACTGCGTGGATCCGCTTGGACGCACCGCGCTGCTCATCGCCATCGAGAACGAGAACCTGGAGATGGTGGAGCTCCTCCTGGCGCACGACGTTCATGTAGGGGACGCGCTGCTCCACGCCATCCGCAAGGAGGTAGTGGGAGCTGTGGAGCTGCTGCTCAACCACAAGAAGCCCAGTGGAGAGAAACAGGTCGGGAGCACCTCTTTCCTCTCACCTGCCTGTTTACTCCTTCACTTTTTCTTCTTCTTTTTTGTTTTTATTCATTCCTATTTTTTTAAAGCATTATTATTAGCATCATCACAGCACTGTCTAAGATATTCCTACTCTCTCAGAAAGGTAGGGCACTGAACTGTACTCCTCCTTATCTCTGGAGTGGTACCATTATTCTTCCCCTCTTTAACCTTTTCTTTAAAGAAAGTCGCATATAGGGCACCTTTATCAAATAAAGCTTTTTCAAATCTAATATACTATATATAAATTATACTGAATGTTTTCGTACACATGTTCAACTTTTGCAGGTTAAAGCTATGCACTGAAGGTGCAAAACTTCTAGCATTGTGCACTAAATACCATCCTAGAGACAGGAGTTTCTAGGAGTCCAGTCTGATATCTTTATTTCTGACAGTATATTACAAGCCACATGACAGAAATTATTAATAAAGAGCACTGAGATGGTATAAAGCTTGGAACCACTCTTTGGCATGTCCCATAACTGGATTACAGGGTACTATACACAGTGTCTTTATAAACAGTGGTGGTAACCATTCATGGAGGATGTTGTGCAGCATAAACCTTATTTAACTTTCAAATGAAACTGTAATGGTCACAGTGGTGATGTATGTAGCATAGTGAAGCATGAATAGATCCTGTTTAAACAACAAGTTTTCCTTTTCGCTACTAGTTCAATTAGAATAACCATAATTATCACCACCACAACTAGAAATGGACTCATAGTCATTTGGCGAATCGAATAATGAAGAAGGGATAGGATTTTCTTATATATATATATATATATATATATATATATATATATATATAATAAACCCAATACACAAAACTACTTATGTGGCCTACAACATAGAAGAAAAGCCGTGAGTATGCATGGGTATGACATTAGTAAGAACTTAATTTAGTTCACGTCTTAAAAACATTAGTATATTATATGAGGCGGCACGGTGGCGCAGTGGTTAGCACGTCCGCCTCATGGCAAGAAGGCCCGGGTTCGATTCCTGGGCCCTGGCGTTTCTGTGTGGAGTTTGCATGTTCTCCACGTGCTTGGGTGGGTTTCTTCTGCGCACTCCGGTTTCCTCCCACAGTCTAAAAACATGCACAGAAGGCTAACTGGCTGTTCCAAATCACCCCTAGGTGTGAGTGCGAATGGTTGTATATGTGTTGGCCCTGCAATGGTCTGGCGAGCTGTCCAGGGTGTACCCCACCCACGCCCATAGACGGCTGAGATAAGCACCAGCCTCCCTGCCACTCTTATTATCATTAAGCCACTTAGAAAATGAATGAATACATGAATATTATATGAGGACTGGTGGGGGTGGGGGTATATAAATAACAATTATTCTCAGAAAGGACACTGTGTGTTGTTAAATTGCATCGTCTCTATGACAAAACATTGAAGTGACTATTCAAATCAACAACATCCACCGAGCCAGAGGTGAATAATTGTTTTAGTATATATTACACAGGAACATAAAAAAAAAAATGAACAAATATTTTTATAGTTTATTTTTACTGTTTAAGTGTGAAGGGGCAGAACAGGTGAACCCCATGCGCTTCATGAGCAAAGCATAAGTGGATCAGGTAATATCTTTTGAAACTCATTCAAACGTTTAGTATATACTACACAGGAACCTAATGAAGGCAAACTAAAATGAGATTTTTATAGTTTACATTTCATACTTTAATTCTGACAGACTCAGGGAGGTGATCTGTATGTGCTCCGCAAGCAGACCATCGGCACTGGGTAAAGGTGTGCTTTTAAACTCATTCAGAGTTTTATGATATATTACTACATGGAAACATGAAAAAACTACACTTAGTAACAGTGTTTTTTATACTCATTTAAAGTTTTAGTATATACTATTTTTTAAAAATATGTTAATGATGATGCCTCCTGCTCCAAGTGACTATGAAAAACTGTGACTGTCTGTCATTTTGATTCGAGCATAATGCACTCGGGTCAAATGTCTGTTGGATGAACATCTGTTAATGTTGGATCACACCATCCTCATGTAGTATGTATAAACTAAGTAAACTTATATATACAGAGTCATCTGGGGTCGGCCGTAACCTAACTGGGGGCAGCTGTAGCCTAATGATTAGTGGGGCAGCTTTGGGACAGAAAGGTCATTGGTTCAATTCCCAAACCAGCATGAAAAATATGTGGTAGTGAGCTGCATCTTCCCTTCCTTCACCTTCATGGCTGAAGAGCCCTTGAGCAAGGCACCTAACCCACAACTGCTCTTCGGGTGCCCCAATGTGTGTGGCAGCCCACTGCTCTGAGTGTGTGTGTGTGTGTGTGTGTGTGTGTGTGTGTGTGTGCTCACTTTGGATGGGTTAAATGCAGAGGCAATAATTTCTCTTGCAGGATTAATACGGTTTATAAAAACAAACAAACCCCTTAAATAAATAAATAAATAAACAAACAAGCAAACAAACAAACAAACAAACAAACAGATAAATCGTTTCTATAAGAAAATCTTTTCATTCAGAATGACATGTTCATGGTGGCATTTTAATAGTAGTTTTATTACCACTCAGATTTTCAGTATACATTTGTAATACCATATGCTGTAATGTTTCCTCCAGGTACTCCGGTTTCCTCCCACAGCTCAAAGACATGCATATTGGGCTAATTGGCTGTTCCAAATTTCCTCTAAGTGTGACTGAGAGAGTGAGTGTGAGTGTGGATGGCCGTGTGTGTGTTGGCCCCGCAGTGGTCTGGTGAACAGTTTAGGGTGTACCCCGCCTTCGCCTGGTGTCGGGTGTCCCTAGTAGGAGTAAGCAGTTTGGGAAATGAGTGGGTGAGTGAGAGTGATTGCATTCCAATTTTTAATTGTAAGCAGCAGCTGAGTAACTTACAATTACACTTTTTATAGCAAGTTAGACTTCAACATAGTGTTAGGCGGGTAATATATTCTCCATGACCTAAAAAAATAAATGCCTTAAAGTCAATAATAAATGACAGATACTGTGTCATGAGTAAAATAACATTTTCTGAACCGCTTAATCCTAATTAGGGTCTAGGGGAGGCTGGTGCCCATCTCAGCCGACTCTGGGCGATGACACAGTACACCCTCTCACCACAGACAGTGAGAGACATGGCTGGCTAACACTGTGAAGTTTAAAACAACAACAACAACAACAAAACTTAGCAAAGAAAAAGGTTGACCAAGTGAACATACAGTTAGTGTGGCTTAAATTACAGGGGGCAATTAAGGCATGTATTTATTTTAGTTTAAAGAGTTAAAAAGCAAACCCCTGTCTTCAGAAGTTAAAATTTCATTAGGGTTCGAGTCCAGGGCTCGGCGAGGGCATTTCTGTGTGGAGTCTTCATGCTATCCTCGTGCTTGCGTGGGTTTCCTCCAGTACTCTCACAGTCAAGACAAGACATCTACATTAGGTTAACTGGCTGTTCCAAACTGCCCCTAGGTAGGAGCATGAGTGTGAATGGTTGTGTGTGTAGGCCCTGCGATGGACAGGCATGCTGTTCAGGGTGTACCCTGCTTTCGCCCAGAGCTGTAGGAGCTGTTGTGGCTCAGTGGTTAAGGATTCAAGTGGTTCAGTGGTTACTGATTCGAAGGTTGGGGGTTCAAGCCCTAGTACCACCCAGCTGCCACTGTTGGGCTCTTGAGCAAGGCCCTTAATCCTCAAGTGCTCAATTATATATTTAAAAAAAAAGGAATGGCGTCTGCCAAATGCCATAGATGTAAATGTAAGAGTCGGTTGAGATAGGCTCCGTCCTCCCCGTGACCCTAGAAGGATAAAGTAACTCAGTAAATGAATGAATGAGCAAACAAATGCTTTAACTATACAGAGCAAACCCTCCAGTGGTGAGTAAAATGGACAAGCAGATGGACGGCTAATATAAAGTTATGTAATGATGTAAAGGATGTATTTTTAATGGAGGATTTTGATTATGTGAATGTAGTGTATATGTGAAATGTCGTTATGATCTCTTTTAACAGATCACAAAAGCATTATGATTACTCAATTTCCACCCCCCCCCCCCAACCCCTGCTATCACAACATAACATACACATACACATGTGAGGTACCGATTGTGTCTGTTTCCTCACTAAGTAACTCTCGGTTTACTCTCATGCTTTAGACTGAAAGATTAAGTGATAGCGGAATGCACTGGTGATGTGCAGCCAGTCCGGATGCATCGTTTTTTTTTTCTGAGTGTAATTCCTCCCATTATCATTTACAGTTATTTAATCTGATTGGGTTTGACTTCTCGGGAGGTTAGGCAACTGCCGAGTGGGTGATTCTGAGAAATGGACAGGAAGGAAGGGAGGACCACTGAACTACTGGCGATTTAGAAAGCCTGCAGATGTGATGCAGACTGTGGTTCTATAGTGCCGTGTGTTGATCGGATCCCATCCCACTGCTATTCTTGTGACCTTTTGATATGCAAATCACCCAAATTACCATGTCTATAACTCACAAGCAGACGGATCGGTAGACAGGAGCAGGGATTTTTTATTTTTTTTAATGTTTTAGTAGTGGGCAGATACCGTTGAAGATACTAATTGCCGCGTGTGATATGATACCTCATTACATGGCCATGAATGTAGGTTGCATATTTCTCAACAATCTTACAAACAATCTAACTAGAGTCTGACTCAGCCCAGAAAACTTTTTTATAATTCATATAAAATAACCATCCTTTCACTAATCCTTCATTTTTGTAGTAAGGATTAGTGAAAGGGGGCGGCATGGTGGTGTAGTGGTTAGCACGTCCACCTCACAGCATGCAGGTACAGGTTTTGAGTCTTGGGCGCAGCGGTGGGATTTCTACGCAAAGTTTGCATGTTCTCCCCATGCTTGCATGGGATTCCTCAGGGTACTCCGGTTTCCTCCCACAGTCCGAAGACATGCACAGCAGGCTAACTGCCTGTTACAAACTGCTCTTAGGTGTGAGTGTGAGTGGTTGTGTGTGTTGACCCTGTAATGGACTGGCGAGCTGTTCAGGGTGTTTCCTACCTTCACCCAGCGCGGGCTGAGATGGGCACCAGCCTCCGTGCGACCCTATTAGGATTAAGCGGTTCAGGACCTGGATGGATGGATTCATGAAAGGATCCTTCATGTTTGCTCACCAAGTGAACCATGTTGCAACAAATGCATAACATGTTGCAGCTAACGACAACTTCAAGCTCGGCAACACGCTGCGATACAGCGCGGCGTAAAAATCACCATTTCAGGTTGACTGTATACGATTTAGATTACCAAATTATTAATTGCACGCATTTTATTAAACTTCATTTAATACCGTTTTTACGCATGATGATTTAAAGAGGACATCCTTGCAGTATCCTGGGAAATCCCTCCAGCTAAAGCATGCTTCCGCGCTGAGCGTCTCGGAGACTGCACAGCAGATCGCCTCAATTCATTCATATTCTCAGATGTATCAGCGTTTCTAGGCAGACCAGGTGATTTTTCTTTTCAAAGCTGAGACTGCTGCGGTGAAATTCTCAACCCACTGCAAGATGGTTTTCTGATCTGGAATGTTTTGGTTTGGTGGCGATCACAGAACAGCTGTTAGAAGGCATCAACAGCTAATGCCTACGCCTTGTTGGTGACTGAGGACAGTTGAGGCTTGGCTCCGGACAGTGTGTGTTTGCGAATAATGATGAATAAAAACTGTATTGAATGAAGTTTCATGTGTGCAAGTAACAGTTTGAATTTTATCAGTTTCAGTTTGAAACGTGGGAGGGTTTTTGGGGGTCACACTGTACAATGTAGTATGAACACAGTAGAAACTAGTAACAGTGTGGTATGGTCGTCATGGATGTGCAGGACATGGTTGAACTTTGGGGGAAAAAAAATCAGTTCAGTAAGAACTTAAAGGAGAAGACAGCACTTGTTAGTAGTTTATCAAAAAAAATCTCTATACTAAAATATGTCTGTTTGCAAAATCTTAGACGGATAGCTGCAATATTAAAGATTTTATGGGTGGATATTTGAAAACTGAGTCTCAGAATGATGACATCATCAAGGCCCAATTTAACACGGAGGAGTTTAGCTTCAAACAGCATTTCTTTCACTATTTCAGGAGTTTGTGCTTAAATATATGAATCCTGGTGTAGATATAGTTTCTCACTGCACAGGTAATGATTTTAATCTAAACCTTTTCACACCTCCAACACAAATCTGTCAGTAAATGGCGTGAAGGTATCAAAATCCTATACTTGTACGTGTTAACTTGGGCCTTGATGACATCATTTTGAGACTCAAAATAACTTTTCAAATAACTGCCCATAAAATAGTTAAAACAGAAGCTATCGGTCTCAGATTTTGCAAATGGAAAGAAATTATTCTTGATATTCGAATGAGATTAACTTTTAACAAGTGCTGTCTTCTCCTTTAATGAGGATGCAGTAAATATGGCATCAATATAGTAATGATATAAATAAAATATATTTAGGACTTCACTGGTGTAGTACCTGCATGGTGTGGACTTGTTCAGTGTAGATGTGGATACAGGAGAGTTGCAGAATGAATAAAAAAAGGGCAGCAGATTTATAAGGACCACACAGACGCAGCGTAGTAAGTGGGTGGCATTCTGATTGGTCATAGTAAGAATGTAGTAAGATCGGATTGGCTGTTGTGTGCACGTGATCATGCATGTGGTAAGAAATTTGGAGGGAACATGTTGGACACAGTGAAAATCTGTCACGGGCATAATATGAACTTGAAAACTGTTTTTTTTTTTTTTTCCATTCTGACCACAACCCCGGTTTGTTCATCAGAATTTTCAGGATGCAGTGCGGTCTTCATGGTCTTCACCTGAGTGTGATGAGGGAAAGCAAGACTATGTATATTGGTACTGTGAAATAGCATTTATATATTAGATATTTTTTAATTGGGCAGCATGGTGGCTCGGATGTTTCTGTGTGGAGTTTGCATGTTCTCCCTGTGCTTGGGTGGGTTTCCTCCGGTACTCCGGTTTCCTCCCACAGTCTAAAAACATGCACAGTAGGCTAATTGGCTGTTCCAAACCGCCCCTAGGTGTGAAAGTGAGTGTGAATGGTTGTGTGTGTGTGTGTGTGTTGACCCTGTGATGGCCTGGCAAGCTGTCCAGGGTGTACCCCGCCCTCGCTCAGAGTCGGCTGAGATGGGTTCCAGTCTCCCCGTGACCCTAATTAGGAGTAAACGGCTTAGAAAATGAATTAATATTTTTAAATTTTTTTATCAAGTATGTAGAGGAGAGTAAAAGTCCAGAAATTAAAAGTACACACAGTTTAATTTTAGTCTCTTTTACATCACAGGGTCTTTCAGTTTTAGATGCAGCCGAAAAGGATAGAGGAGGCAGTTTGATACTAAAAGGTTGCTGGTTTAATTTTCTGAAATGGCAGGAATGACAGTGTGTGTGGGTGGAGGGCACGAACAGTGACATTTCCTCCCTCCCTTCACAGCTGAAGTGCCCCCAACTGTTCCCTGGGTGCCACAACAAGCCTGCCAACTGTTCGAGTGTGTGTAATCACTGCTTGTACGTGTGTGTTCACTGTTTAAGAAGGGTTAAATTAAAATATGCAACAATAATAATAATAATAATAATAATAATAAAACCCTCCTCATATAAACCTCATTTATGCTATTCATTAATTAATTAATTCATTTTATCAATGTCACTTAACATCATGGATTGTTATTTCGGAATGAGAAATCACCCAAAGTATCAAAAAGTACAAAATATCATACCACAGACGTCACGCTGTCCGACATGTAAATATGGGTGGAGCAACAAATGTCTGTACTATATTACTACATACCATCACGGAATCTTTATTATGATCTCTCGTGCAATGATTGCTTTCCCTGTTGTGAATGTTGAGGCTTTGTTGCCAGATTTTGTACCATGAAACTCCTTGAGTACACATAAGTGACTCTGAGTTCCCCAGCACCCATCACATTTACATTTACGTTTGCATTTATGGCATTTTTCCAGAGCAAATTACATTCTTTTTTGCAAGTTCGCCTTAGGTCCTGGTTTGGGGATCTAGGCTCGGCCCTTTCTGTGTGGAACTTACATGCTCTCATTGTACTTGCTTGGGTTTACTCCATGTACTCTGGTTTCCTCCTACAGTCCAAAGACATGCACATTTGGCTAAAAAGTGGCAAAAGTATACACATATTTATTAAAGCAAAGTACAAATATTCATTCATTGATTCATTTCTTGAGCTGCTTAATCCTAATTAAGTCCCCCGCAGGCTGGCGCCCATCTCAGCCAACTCTGGGTGAGGGCAGAGTACACCCTGGACAGCTCGCCAGGCCAGAAACACGATGACAGCAACTCAATGACCAACTCTTTACAAACGACAGCAATGGTTTTTTTACACACCACAGACAGTGAGAGACATGGCTGGCCTTTGATAACTCAGTTAGCTGCAGTGGGGGGACAACCAGGTGATAGTGGGGCTTGAGCCCTTTACCTTCGGATCAGTAAGCCAGTACCCTACCACCGGGCCACACCTAATAACAATTACTCTATATCAAATAATATTACTAACTGCTAGTCCGCCTCACAGCAAGAAGGTCGTAGGTTCGAGTCCTCAGCTCTGTAAGGGCGTTTCTGTGCGGAGGTTGCATGTTCTCCCTTTTCTAGTGTGGGTTTCCTCTGGGTACACCAGTTTCCTCCAACAGTCAAAAGACATGCACAATAGGCTAAAAGGCTGTTCCAAATTGCACCTAGGTGTGAGTGTGTGTGTGTGTGTGTGTGTGTGTGTGTGAGGGTGTGTGTGTGTGTGTGTGTGTGTGTGTGTGTTGCCCCTGCGATGGTCTAGCGAGCTGTTCTGGAGGGGCCCTGACTTTGAGATATGTTCCAGCCTCCTCGCGACCCTACTAACAGTAAGCGGTTTAGCAAATAAGTGAGTGAAATGAGTGCATTACTACTACCTTTCACCCTCCTGAGGTATTTTACCAGTGGATGGATAGCTCAGGATTTGAATTTAGTAACCAGTACTGGTTCGACTTCATGCTTGCTTGCTTGATTTATTTATTTATTTATTTATTTAATCTTTTTTTTTTTTTAAGCATGCGTGATCATTCCTGTCTGGAAAGAGTTATCATTGTATTGTGCTTTGGCCTGCTACAAGTACCTTGTTCTCATTTCTCTGGGCATTGCACAGCTTTGCATTTAGGATGGATATTGCAGAGAGAGGTGCTAATCAGCCCCGTCCTTTAATCACCACTTCTCTCTCACATTCACAGTTGAGCTCTCCTGGGGTTCTGACACGCACACACATTTATAACGTCTCTCCCCCAAACACTCCCCTACCTATTGTGTTCATCAGTCTCTTCCATTTGTGTTTCCGACTCTTCTAATCTTATATTTATGAAACTCCATGCCCACTGCTTCACCTGTGAGTCGTATTTTATATATTTTTTTTTAGTTCAGCAACATTATTGTATTAGAGGACCTTATTTAAATTATTATATATGGTAGTATTTGAATTTTAATATATAGAAAAGGCACTGTGATGGCCTGGTGAGCTATCTTGGGTGTACACGACCCTCACCCAGAGTTGTCTGAGGTGGGTGCCAGCCTCCCTGTGACCGTAATTAGGATTAAGTGGTTCCGAAAATGAATGAATGAATATAAAGTAAGGGAGGAATTCCATTCCTTAACAGTGACGGCTGGCGAGCTATTTAGAATGTGTCCCGCCTTCTTCCAGTGTCGGCTGTGTCAGGCTCCAGCCTCCCAGCGACCCTAATAGGATTAAACGGTTTGGCAAATCAGTGAGTGAGTTAGTAAGAGCATTCAAAGGGTTTTTGCATATAAAGGACAAATCCTTGCAAAACCCATAATTTGTGTGGTGCATGTCATTGCATTCTGTGAAGCTTTTCCAAGCTTTGTAGATCAACAAAGCATGCCATCAAAGCATCATGTTAAACCCCAAACCCAGTTCCTCAGACTGCTACAGGATGCTCATACGTAGTTCTTTAGGATGTTAGTTTTGCTCTCACGGTTCTTTTTATTCATTCATTTATTTCGCCGAACAGCTTCATCCTACACGGGTCTCATCCAACTCTGGGCAAAGGCGGGGTACACCCTGAACAGCTCGCCGGTCCATCACAGGGCCAACACAAACAACCATTCACACGCATGCTCACACCTAGGAGTAATTTGAAACAGCCAATTAGCCTCATGTGCATGTTTTTGGACTCTAGGACGAAACCGGAGTACCCGGAGGAAACCCACACAGGCATGGGGAGAAGATGCAAACCTCATACAGAAACGCTGTAGTCAAGCCCAGGACTTGAACCCCGGATCTTCTTGATGAGAGGTGGACGTGCTAGCCACTTTGCCACTCCAGTTCTTTTTGAATTTACCTAAATTTCCTTCAATTTATTCAGTATAAAGTCGCACTTCTTAACTAGGTGTCTGCTATCACATACCATTTGCTCGTTTGGCTGGTGCTTCTATGAAAAGTTACATGATGTACAACTGAGATTGGATATAACGGAGCAGTTGCAAGTTTAGGGTCTTGAAGAAGAACCTAACAGCTCCAGCTAATTGTTGGGATTTGAACTCAAAACTCATACGCTTTTGAGCAATAACCAGTGCCCAGAACCACAACTGAAGGATCAGTGCGTTCTCTAATGGTGCCCATGGACTGCAGGTTCTCAGCAATCAGAAGTTTATTGCACGCCATAATGGATGTACTAAACTTGGGTACAACATCAAGTTTGATGTATGCAGACATTACAGGGTAAGAGCTACTGAACTGTTAAGATATCAAACCAACAGTTGTATGAAATCACAGCCCATATAAGACCTCTGCCATTTACAATTCTTGAAATACTTGGCTCAGTGGAGCTGAAGGGAGAATGATGCATTGGTCAGTTAACACAGAACTAGCAAGAGTGGATAACCTTCTGAAGTGAGAAAGATAATGATGGACAAAAAGAACCCTAATTGTCTGTTGGAAAGTCATTTTCCAATGACATGCCCCAAAGCCAGTCATGTGCTACGTGGGAAAACGTGATGATGATGATGTTGGCATGATGATGACATGACAATGACGATGGCAGACTTTGAACCTTTCTTACAGTGCAGTGTAGTACTACGTCGAACACATCAAACCAAAGCTATCACAACTTTTTTTTTACATTTGTTGCACCTGGGACAGCCTAAGATTGCACAGCATATACCAGGCACAAGACACATAAAACCTGCCACTACAACCTTTAGAGTTGTTTACACCCCATGGCAGCCGAACATCCCTGAAGGATATTTCTAACTGTCTTTATATGTAGTACATAAGACAGTGATGATGATTGGTATTGGCTAGTACCTTTATGATTGATTAGGACGAGGGTGATAGCCATCCTTTTCATCCAGAGAGCCCAGACAGATATTCTCTCTTGGATTCCTGGACATGCATGGCTTGTCACCATCTGGTTTAGAACCTGTCATTTTTTACCTCTGCCGCTTGCAAGGGAGGTTATGTATTCACCAGCATATGTTTGTTCAGTTGTCTGTTAGCAGGATCCTGCAAAAAATACTGAACTGATTTTTACCAAACGTGGTGGAAGGATGGGATATGGGACTGGCAACAACCCTGGTGCAGAAATCTATAAAACATTTTTTTAACAAGCATTTATCAAAGGATTTTGCCTATTAGCAGGGTAATGCAAAAATTACTGATCTGATTTTCATCAAACTTGGTGGGGGGTGGGCCTAAAAAGAAACCAGGAGGTGATTCATGCACTGGATCATGTTGGAAGAAGAAGAAAAAAAAAAGAAATCTGAAAAACCAAAACAAACCAAAGCCCTATTTTTAAATAACATGGGGCAAAATGGTCACTATGATGTCCACTAGGGGGTGACATTTCATTATAAATGTGCCAAGTTATAATTATCCATTTGTGCCTGGCGGGGGTACCTTTTAGTATTACAATGTTCCGGAATAAGGTTTAAATTGTAGAACCTGGCTCAGATATTTCAGCATATCTGCTAAGCATACTACGATTTTCCTTCACCAAGTGAGAATAATATCTTTTTTAACATGTGCATGTGTTGAATCTCTATTATATGTTTTGGAAATCTCAAAGTGCAACTTAATGAGAGGACTTCAACTTGACCATCAACTGATGTCATGGCTCATAAAATCGGCCTGCTAAGCTTCAAATATTCAGCGAAACTTTCAAAACATTGCAGGTGAAAACCCAACACCGAATGGGACACCATACATGAGACATTATGTGCATATGTATGACATTTTCGAAATCTTCCACACTTCTGAGAAACTTTCACAACAGAGATGGTGAAGAGCTTAAGCTGGAGGATGCAGAGATATTTAAACAACTTGAACCTTTTAACTTTGCTAGCGCACTGCACGCCTGATTTGTATTTTAGTGTGTGAGCGTGTGAGTGTGTGTATATCTCAACCACTATTTCATAAGCCTGCAAAGAGGTTTGCTTGAGTTGTTTGGATTACTAGGCAAATATTTACCATATACACTGGCTTTTTTTTTTTTTTTTTTACTGAAATTGTATTTAACAAGCATTCCTGAGGTGACATAACATCTGCGACCATATTTTACTTTGCTGTTATACAGGAAGCTAAATTATGATGTGAGTCAGACCAGTAGTTAGTTGCGTGAGGAGTTATTAGGAGTCTCAGGCAGCCGTTTCTGGAAGTAAAATTCGACAGAAGGTATGAAAGTACTGTAATGCAGTTTACACACATCAACATTTGTTGAAAACATAGTTAAGAACATCATATCATATTATATTTATTTTACCTGGAAGTCCCTTAAAGTGCAGTAGCACCAGGACCAGGGACAGGTTACAGAAAAAATGATCAATTTCTCACATAAAATATTGAGTCAAGTATTTTTTTTCCATAAGTTGTTCAGGTTCATTTACTAAATTCTGTCCTTCTTATCTATTTTGTGTTATTTTAAAATGAAAAAAATTCATGTCTATTTTACACAGAGTATTTGATTGAACTATTTAATTCACAAGTTGCATATAATTATGCAAAATACTATGGTATA
>JAQMYF010000013.1:5772485-5785609 GCA_030014195.1 Neosilurus mollespiculum | reverse complement strand
TGAGATGGGCGCCAGCCTCCCCGCGACCCTAATTAGGAATAAGCGGTTCAGAAAATGACATGACATGACATAATAATGATGATGACAACAATAATAATAATAATAATCTCCCTGTGCGTGTTCCTCCAGGTACTCCGGTTTCCTCCTACATTTCAAAAACATGCACAGTAGGCTAATCACCCCTAGGTGTGAGACTGAGTGTGAATGGTTGTATGTATGTTGGCCCTGAAATGATCTGGTGAGTTGTTCAGGGTGTACCCCACCTGCGCCCAGAGTGGACTGAGATGGGCGCCAGCTTCCCTGTGACCCTAATTATGATTAAGTGGCTTAGAAAATGAATGAACGAATGAATAAATGAATAATAATAATAATAGTGGTATTGTAAAACGTCACTTTTTTTAAATCTGGAAAACCCTTACGAATAGAGTGCAAAGGGAACATAGCTATCAAAATCCTTTTCTCCTTCTAGGACCACATACTTCTTAGGCACATATTTGCTGACTGTAGCCCATTTCTTGTGCTAAAAATTATATATATATTTTCATTAATAGAAAATGTACAACTAGATTAAAGTGCTATACTTTTTCTCTCCTTGTGTGTTGTTCAGTTTGTAGCGCAGCCGAACTGTCAGCAGCTCCTTGCTTCGCGCTGGTACGACGAGTTCCCAGGTTGGAGGAGACGCCATTGGGCTGGGAAACTCATCACAAGCATCTTCATTGGCCTCCTCTTCCCCCTGTTCTCCATCTGCTACCTGGTGGCGCCAAAAAGCCGCATCGGCCTTTTTATCCGCAAACCTTTTATCAAGTTCATCTGCCACACGGCGTCCTACCTGACCTTCCTCTTCCTCCTCCTGCTGGCCTCGCAGCACATCGTTTCCACAAACCGAAACCGCCAAGGTCCCAAGCCTACCCCTGTGGAGTGGATGATCCTGCCATGGGTTCTAGGTAAGGCATTATCTTCAGTATTGAGATTGTGATTCTAGTTCTAATTTGCTTGGTTTCAAAACATTAACCCTGGGTTTACACGGGGACACTGGGTGTCTGCGATCTCTGCGATTCAAAAAAGCATTTAGCTCCACGATTTATGACGACACTTGGTGCATGACTGGGGTATTAAGAGGAGGCAGGGTGCATCCAAGAGATGAAACATGAAGGAATCATGTTTCCAAGTTCATTAAGATCCCTAACGGTGGCTCATCAAGGTTTGCTATGCTCTGTTAAGGTCTGTTAGGCTCAACTGCGCTCTGCTATGATTCCCACATTCAAATCATAATACATCGTAAAAAAAACGCCACGATCAGCGCGATCATTACGAATCCACCAGGTTCCTGCAAGATCATCACGATTCTCTCCAAGAGTAAACGCTACTATTAATATTTAAAATCATGAACATTTCATACGTTAAGTAATTTAAATCAAAGGAACTCATTATGAATCGTACAGGCCCACTCCCATCTCTGATCCTATGTAATCAAATTGTAAAAACTGTTAATTGTACATCTGGGAACATGATGACTGACTTTTACATTCATTGTTTCTTTTTCTTAATTCAATTATTTATTTATTTTTTTTACCCATTTTCTCCCCTGATTTTTGTGTCCAGTTCCCAAGTATTGCCTTCCTTATGGCACGATCACCACTAACCAAGGAGGGGCGTAAGCATGCACATGCCCCCTCCGTAACATGAAACGCTAGCCCCCGCCTCTTTTTGAACTGCTGCGCATGCGTATTTGGGGGAGGAATAACACACTTGGAGGGAAATCGCTATGCGCCCCCTCATACATCACTGTGAGTGACCATAAGTGAACGTATGCCACCCCTCCCTCCCGTGAGAGCTCGGTCAGTTAGCTTGCATGGACGCCCGGCCATGGATGGCTGTGGCATCAACCTGGATTCGAACTTGCAATCTCTGTGTTGATAGTCACGGACCGATCGATGCGCCATTCGGGTTTGCTGTGAAAATGTTGATCTGTTGCGCTGCTCCCCTCAGGATGATGATATAGAATGCCCCTGGCAAACAAGAGGAGCAGTTTCTTTTTTCCCCCGTTTTTATTCCAGTTAAGGCCTCTGTGCTGTCAGACCAACATGTTTTCTGCCTTCCCGTCGATTGTTTGCCATCTTGTATTACACCAGTGAGTACGTGCTCAGCTTCCCACAATTTATATCGCTCATTAGCCGCCACTTGTCTCCTACTGCTTGAAAAACATATTCGTTAGTCTTTCGATCGGTCTAGCTAATTCTCAGCCGTCTCCCGTAGCATCACATTTCAAAATATTTGTCTCTTTTAACGTTGTCAGCCGTCATTACCGTCCAGGGTGTACCACGCCCACGCCCAGAGTCAGCGGAGATGGGTGCCGGCCTCCCCTCGACCCTAATTAGGATGAAGAAAATGAATGAATGAAGATTGAGCCTTTATCGCCCAGCATTCGCTGGAAAATACAAGGGATCTAAACAATCGGGGTTTAGTTTCTTTTGGATACAATGATCTTTACAGATAAATTCGCAAGCAATGTCACTACCGACTTCCGATCCTGCATCTGATCTCCTTGCTGTCGTTATAATCATCGGTGATGTAGCTACCCAGATAGCAGAAGTTTGTCACAAGACAAAAAAAAAAAAAGACAAAGATGCTGGTAGTGAGTAAAGAAAGAGTCAATCACCTGGATCTGTAGATTGATGGAGTATGACAGTGTAGGTGGGGCATTAATGACGTAACTGCGGTGAGTGTCCTGTCAACACTGTCTCTGTACTTTTTAGCTTGTGTGTAAGTATGAGTATGTTTTGGGGGGTTTTTGTATCTTGTTTTGTTTACTACATGTGTGTTAGACCAAAGACAATTGTCTGGCCTTCTATTCCATTCCATTCCATTCTATTCTATTGTATTCTATTCTATTCTATTTTATTCTATTCTATAAAATCACTGTTATAAAGGGAACTAAATACTTGCTGTTTTATTTACAACCTTATAGCTGAAAATCATGTATTTATACCGTACATACTGTATATATGCATTATTGGTCAAATGTTTGGGCAGACCACTTTAAATACAGGCTTTTAGACTTTAAATAAAGGCTTCAAGTTGAAATTAAATGTAAATAGCACAGTTTATATATTTTAGTACATTAGTACATGTTCCATTCATTCGTTCATTTTCTAAGCCACTCAATCCTAATTAGGGTCATAGGGAGGCTGGTGCCCATCTCAGCCGACTCTGGGTGAAGGCGGGGTACACCCCGGACAGCTCGCCAGGCTATCGCACATACAACCATTCGCACTCACTCTAACATCTAAGGGTGATTTGGAACAGCCAACTAGCCTACTGTGCATGTTTTTGGACTGTGGGAGGAAACCAGAGTACCCGGAGGAAAGCCAGACAAGCACGGGGAGAACATGTAAACTCCACACAGAAACGTCCCGAGCCAAGGAATCAAACTCATGCCTTCTTGTTGTGAGGCAGATGTGCTAACCACTATCACAATGTGCCGCCTCATGTTTATTTCCGACTCCAAATACATAATGATTCACACTTTTCAAGTTGTTTTTGAACTTAATTTGATTTCTTGTCACCAAACAAGTGAACTTTTTCCTGCATGAAACTCTTTCAGATGGTTGTTTGGTTGATAAGATGCCCAAAGTGTCCACATGAGAAATACCCATCACTCATTTGCCAATCAGTTTAATCCTACAATTAGGTTCGCACGGAGGCTGGAGCCTATCTCAGCCAACACTGGGGAAGGCAGGGCACACCCTGATTAAAATAAAGAGTAGTTTTCATTTAGTGAACATGTTTCCTGGGGATATCATCATTTGTTTACATGGGAGGTATTAATACTATTCATACCTCATTCATAAAATAGGCAAAACACCACACATACAGAAGCTTACAGTAGTGCTCTCTTACATTTCTATGCTCACAATTTGTATCATATTTTTCTCCATAAGAGTGACTGAAACAGCAAAACCTCTATACTCTTTGCTATTATTATTAAAATTACTAAAAAAAAAAAAAAAAAAAAAATCAGCTGTAAGGGTTTATTTAAGCCTGAAAATACAAATTCAATCTCTACAGGAATTTTGCCGTGTTTTTCATTAAAAACCTAAAGCTGACAGTTCATCAACTTTAGGTTTCAGCTTATACTTTTGACAGCATCATGAATCTTGCAGTCATGACAGGAAACCTTCTGCGTCTCATTTATCATTCTCAAGCCTCATAAAGCAACATGTCTTTCGTAGGGGTTTGGATCTACTCAGGCATTCTGGAATTTAAAACATTCTGGAAAGGGGGACAAAACTTCTACATTTCAAAAATTTGATCCCTCATGGAAATACATTTCGGCAACCTTGAACCATTGCATGGGTTTCCCAAGGCCTCTCGGGGGGAGGTCACCTGTACCCTTTGTCTTCCCATCTCTACTACTACTACTACTACTGCAAAATTATAAGCCAAAGGCCAGAAGGAGGTGAAAGACAACATGGATCGATGAAGGGACTATTCAATTCTGCAACGTCCACTAAGCTTAAATGCATAATTGTTTTAGTATATAATACACATAAACAAAAGTCCCTTTAAACCCCATTCAGACTTCAAGTTACAGTATATACTACTTGGAAACATAAAGAAAAGCAAACTAATACAACTTTGTATAATTTAGATTAACATATTGTGCGGCACGGTGGCGCAGTGGTTAGCACGTCCACCTCACCGCAAGAAGGTCCCGAGTTTGATTCCCGGGCTCGGGGGATTTCTGTTGTGTGGAATTTGCATGTTCTCCCTGTGCTTGCGTGGGTTCTCTCTAGGTACTCCAGTTTCCTCCCACAGTCCAAATACATGCACAGTAGGCTGATTGGCTGTTCCAACTCACCCCTAGGTGTGAGAGTGAGTGTGAATGGTTGTATGTCGGCCCTGTGGTAGTATGGCAAGCTGTTCATCTCGCCCTCGCCCAGAGTCGGCTGAGATAGGCGCCAACCTCCCTGTGACCCTAACTGGGATTAAGCAGCTTAGAAAATAAATGAATGAATGAATATTTAAACCATGACAGACAGGTTAGGTAAGTTCTGCATGCTCCGAGCTTATAGCGCTGTGTTGCTAAATGCGCATTTTGAGCCAACCCAATCAGAGTTATAAACCGCAGTCTGCAGAATTGGGTTTTAAAACTCAGAAATCCTCAGAAATACAAGAACACAAATTAAAACGAGATATTTTTTTTATTTTAGTGGTAAACTATAAGAGTCTGTCATTTTGATTCAAGCATTATCAACTCTGGATAATGTCTAATACATCAGAGACAGCGAGCCAATCAGATTGCCATGTAGTATATACTAATAATTCTTACACCCCCGAGATCTACTTGTTATGGAAATGATGTGTTAAAAGATGTGTATGTTAGTGCTGTGCCCTTCAGATTTACACACACACACACACACACACACACACACACACACACACACACTGACCGTTATATGGTTGCTTCTCCAATAGGTTTCATATGGACGGAGATAAAGCAGATGTGGGATGGAGGATTTCAGGATTACATCCACGACTGGTGGAACCTCATGGATTTTGTAATGAACTCTCTTTACTTGGCAACCATTTCACTGAAGTTGGTCGCATACATCAAGGTATGTTCCATTACAATAATCATAACCAATACTGGAAACTATAACCAGTGACCCAGATAATAAATGACTAATGACTCAGTGGCGGCCCAAACTTACCACATTCGTCTGGCCTACATACAGTAATGAGCTCAACAGAGTTGGGGCGGCAGAACATGACCATAACTCAGCCTGCATGAAGAACCTTTAACTAGACTGCTTTGGACATAATTTGAACTGCTGTATGCGAAGCAAAAATCGGGTTTATTGCAGTAGAACCATGTTTTAAATTGCCATGGGTAACGTTTTATATTAGGGTTCCCTTAAGGACAGTGATTCAACTCACTAGTTCATGTGAAGAAATTAACAGGCTGTGCATTACAGTAATGTACAAAATAATAACATTGCATAAAAAAGCAAAATAACCTAAGCAATGACCAACTGTAACTGAATCAATTCATGTTTACAGTGGCGGTGCATTCCGTGGTCTGACGAACTGTTCATACCCCACCTTCGCCAGTGTCGACTGGGATGGACTTCTGTCTACCCGTGGCTCTAATAATGTGGAACTGCTTTGGAAAATGAAATTAAATTTATTAGGGATACATCTGTACTGATATTGATATTTAGTATTGGTCCGGTACCTTCTCATTTACTCGGATATGGAAAAATCTTTCAATATTCCAAAATCCAGTACAAAGAAGGTCCTGGGTTCAATTCCTGGGCTTGAGGCATTTCCGTGCTTGTGTAGTTTTTCTCCGGGTACTCCGGTTTCCTCCCACAGTCCAAAAACTTGCACAGTAGGCTGTTGCCTGTGTGATGGTCTGGCGAGCTGTTTAGCGTGTACCCCGCCCCTCATCCAGAGTTAGCTGAGATGAGCGCCAGCCTCTCAGAGACCCTAATTAGGATTAATCGGCTTAAAAAATGAATGAATGAATGAAGATCCAGTACCACATTATAGTGATATAAGGATAGTGCACCCAGAGGTGACACTACGGCACCTACCTACAGTGCAAGTTCTGTTGTAGTATAGAGAAACAATGTCTGTATATACAAGACTAACTCCCCTAACTTATCAGTGGTAGCCCTTCTTGATCTAAGATAACTAATGAAGCTAACAGTATGTTTTAACAATGTTGCTACAGCACTGCACAAAAGTCGTGATCATTTGTAGACGTCTTAAAGTGGTAAGATTTCCAATAAATGGCTCAAAAATATTGTCCGAAGATGTTACAGTAACAATAATATGCAAAGACTGTGTGCATGTGTGCTGTGCTTTCCTTTTCATTACCTGCACAATTCACTGAAAAGGAAACCCCAGTATGGACGTGCATGGTTCTTATCCTACACTAGATACGATAAGTTGGACCTGTTAGAAACTTCCTGTCTATGTAAATGTAATGACAATAGTATTTGAGAGCTTACAGAAATTGTTCATAAAGTAATATTACGATATACATTACATTTAAACAGACAGGAACTTTCCAATAGGTCTTACACCGGGATTCATCCATTGATTTTCTGAACCGCTTAATCCTAATTAGGGTCGTGGGGAAGCTAGCACATATCTCCACTCACTCTGGGCGAGGGCAGAGTACACACTGGACAGCTCGCCAGGCCATTGCAGGGCAGAAACACGCTAACGGCTATGCAGCCTCCTCTTGACGGAAATCAGCAATGGTTCTTTTACATGCCTCTCACCACAGACAGTGGGAGACATGGCCGGCCTTTGATAACCCAGTTAGCTGCACTGGGGGCGACAGCAGTGACAACCCGTTGATAGTGGGGCGTGAACCCCCGACCTTGGGATCAGTAATCCAGCACCCTACCACCGGGCCTCTGAGTACCCATAACATGCAAAAGATCAGCGAAAAGCACATGTTCGCTCAACCAGTCATTTTTTTTCAGAGAGTGTGTAGTGTCCCAAAAACCTGTTAATATTCAAACAGATGTTTCCAATATTAACGATTGAATATAATTCAAATTGTAATAAGGTAATCTACATCTAGTTTACTGCAAATACTAATCATAGTGATGATGATAATACCACTCACAAACTTTTCTGTCTCATGACAGTACAGCGAAGATAAATGCAGGGAAAGCTGGGAAATGTGGCACCCCACACTAGTGGCTGAGTCTGTATTCGCCATCGCTAACATCTTCAGCTCTCTGCGCCTCATCTCTCTCTTCACGGCCAATTCTCACCTAGGCCCTTTGCAGATCTCACTGGGTCGCATGCTGTTAGACATCCTCAAGTTCCTTTTCATCTACTGCCTGGTGCTGGTGGCATTCGCCAACGGCCTCAACCAGCTCTACTTCCACTACGAGACCGAAGGCATTGATAAATGCAAGGGCATCCGCTGTGAAAAGCAGAACAACGCTTTCTCAACGTTCGTTTCTTTCTTTTTATCTCCAGAAGAACAAAATATAACAAATTTATAAATTGGAGATGGTGGCATCACTTTATTTTAAGAAACATACTGTATAATAATGACCTTGTTTGTTGTCCAGTAAAGTCCAAATCAGATTATACATGGCATATTCATTACAGATTAAACAACTGGTCTCATTGAATCATAGTTAACTTCATTCTGCACTCTTAATTACTGATGATTAAAATTCTACTGTAGAATATAAACCATATACTGAAGTGTAAGTCACTTATTGACCTCTACAGTAATACATAGCAGAGGCAGCGTAGCTTAGCACTATCTGGGATGGACAAGATTATTTCAACTTGCCAATGATACATTTCTAGAATGTGGAATTAAATGAGGAATTTGCAGAAGTTGCTAAATATTCTGAACAAAGTGTTTACTGTATATTCACACCAGTGGCTAAAAATATTTGAGCTTCTTTATGCATAATTATTTGTTCTTGAAAATAAACACTTAGACTCTTTCATTGTAAATATTTTCAAAATACTATATTTTAATGAAGCTCACAATAATAATGAAGGTTTCTTTTATTTTCTCATCCAGACGATGCTCAGTTTAGCATCCAGTCAAATGAAACTGTAAAAAAAAAAAAAAAAAAAAAAAAAAAAAAAAAAAATTTTCAAGCAAAAAATTTTATAAAAAGTGGCACATCATTTGCCTTCTTAGAACATGAACTCCATTTATTAAAAAAATAAACATTTAAAATATTAACTAGCTATGTTTAACAAGGTTAACATTTTTCCTTTGCTAATGCTAGGCTAGTCTAGCACAGATTCACTATACCTTAACTGGACAAGCAGCAAGTTAAATTCTAGCTGATGGTACATTTTTGTGTTGATTGATTAATATGATATTAATTTTATTAAATTAAAAAAATATATAGAGGCGGCATGGTGGTGTAGTGGTTAGCATGTCCGCTTCACAGCAAGAAGGTCCTGGGTTTGATTACCGCGCTCGAGCGTTTCTGTGCCGAGTTTGCATGTTCTCCTCATGCTTGGGTTTCCTTCTGGTACTCCGGTTTCCTCCCACAGTGCAAAAACATGCACAGTAGGCTGATTGACGGTTCCAAATTACCCCTAGGTGTGAAAGTGAGTGTAAATGTTTGTGTGAGTGTTGGCCCTGCGATGGCTGCCTTCACCCAGAGACAGCTGAGATGGATTAATTAGGATTAAGCGGCTTAGAAAATGAATGAATGAAAGTCAGGAAGGTTTCTTTTTTTCTCATCCAGACAATGATCAGTTTAGCGTCTTATTGTTCAGTTTAGTATCCTGTCAAATTAAATTGTAAGAAAAAAAAAAATAAAAAATAAGGAAATACACATTCATAAAATGTAGCCTTCCTAGAACATGAACTTAATTTATTTAAATTATAATAAATATATAATAAGATATAGTGTGTGTGTGTGTGTGTGTGTGTGTGTGTGTGTGTGTGTGTGTGTAATAATAAGAATTAATAAATAAATGATTTGATAATAATATTAATCAAAAATATAAATAGTTTTCTATGGGATGCAGTTTGCAAAATAATAACAGATTATGGGTGTAAACTTTTCATCGTTTACCACCGTTTTCATACATTTTAAGATAAATTCAGGCAGTAAAGTATCTTTTGTCTCATTTTTTTTTCCCAGTGTAAAATAACTTGAAAATTTGTTAATATGTAAATGTTAAATGTGCATGTTTAATATAATTATAAAAGTTACAAATAAATGCAAACTTTCAATTAAAATGTTACATCTAAGTGTGAAATGTAAATATTAAACATAAATATCATATTATATTAAAGTAGACAACAAACAATAAAAGTAAATGCAAACATTTTTCAATTCAATTCAATTTCAATTCAATTTTATTTGTCACATACAAAATTATACACAGTAGAATATGTAGTGAAATGCTTGTTACGACGGTCCTAAAAAATTGAAGAATAAAAACTATCAATATCAAGAAGACAAAGAAGAACAATATAATTATAACTGTTTAAGGGACTTTATAGTTAAAGTCAATATAAATATCAATATCAAAATGTAAAAATAGAAAAAAATTTAATATAAAATAAAATAATAAGAGGCTTATATAACAATATAAAATATAAATAAAATAAAAATATAAAAAAAATAGAAATAATTCATATGAACTTTTTGGTCTGGATGTGTCTACCTTTATATTTACATTATATCTAATTATGAAATGTATTTTATATTTATTTCAGGACTTTTCACACTCTTGCTGAATTTAGTAATGCTGGTCATAATATAAAGATTAATGCATTGTTAATTTGGACTTTACAGACCAATGATAAATTATATGTGTTCCTTAGAATAAAGTGTTACGGAATTCTCTGATTCTAATAGATTTCTCTGTTTGTAGGTTGTTTGAAACGTTGCAGTCTTTGTTCTGGTCTATATTCGGCCTGATCAGTTTGTACGTGACCAATGTTCACAATGACCACAGTGCTCACAATAACCACGATGCTCACAATGACCACAATGCTCACAAAGATCACAAGTTCACCGAGTTTGTCGGTGCCACAATGTTTGGGACGTATAACATCATCTCCCTTGTGGTGCTCCTCAATATGCTCATCGCCATGATGAACAACTCGTATCAACACATTGCGGTAAGTGCCATAGCCGGCCCTATTTCAAATAACTGCCTTTATTGCCTTGACTTATTACCTACTTCCATTGAATGAGCTGAGTTCGTATTGTGTTCTCCACGATGATTTACCACAAGACTTTATTTACAATAGGATCATGCTGACATTGAGTGGAAATTTGCCAGGACTAAGTTGTGGATGAGCTATTTTGAAGAGGGAGGAACGCTACCACCACCATTTAACATTATCCCCAGTCCCAAATCTACGTGGTACCTCATTAACTGGATTAAGATTCACATTTTCAAAAGAAGATTGAGGAGTACAGAAACATTCGGAATGTTAGGGGTAAGTTGAAAATATAATTTATATAGATTGACTATCTCCTGTGTTGCACATTATGAAATATTTAGACAACTAGTGACGTTTCATATACATATGGTCATAATTTAATGCACGGTGGCGTAATGATTAGTACATATGCCTCACAGCAAGTAGATCCTAGGTTTGCATGGGTTTTCTCCGGGTACTCCAGGTACATTAGGCTAACTGGCTGTTCCAAATTGCCCCTAGGAGTGAGTGTGAATGGTTGTGTGTGCATTGCCCTGCGATTGTCTGGTGAGCTGTTCAGAGTGTACCCTGCCTTCGTCCAGTGTCGGCTGAGATGGGTTCCAGCCTCCCCACAACCCTAAGAGTAGGATTAAGTGATTCGGTAGATGAGTAAGTAAGTGGGTGTATTAATTTACTTCAGGGGGGCACGACAGAGTCCCAGGCTCAGCAAGGGTGTTTCTGTGCAGAGTTTGTATTTTCTCCCTGTGCTTTCATGGGTTTTCTTTGGATACCTCAGTTGCTTCGACAGTCCAAAGACAGGCACATTAGGCTAATTGGCTGTTCCAAATTGCCCCCTGGTGTGAGTGTGAATGGGCGCTGACCATGATATGGAGTGGTTAGACATTCAGGGTGTACCCCACCTTTGCCGAGTCGGCTGAGATCGGCTCCAGTCTCCCAGCCACCCTTATAGAATACGCTGGTTCAACAAATAAATGAATGAATTAAATAATTATTTTTATGCAAATGACTGAAAGCAATCTGTCATTTTTTTGCATCCTTAAATAGCATTACATAATAGATCCATCTGATTATCTCCTTTATTATCAGCCTCAAATACAGGGGCCTTTAGGCTATACCTGATTTTATGTCTACGTTTTTCACTTCTTTTCTGAAATGACAAGAAAATGTCAGACAAATCACTTTTTATGTAGATGTTTCAAACTGAAAAATGGTCGACAGCTGGACTTTAACTCCTCTTCATATGGGGAAATGTGGGTGCAAGCTGATTGTAAATAACCAGTTGTCAGCTTCTGTCAGGAATGATGAAATACCCTCTATTAAAGGCTACACCATCCAATTTTTATTGCATAAGAGATGTAAATGGAAAAATCTGTGCACTTAATGCTAACTTTTTAATGTCTTTTAGAGAAGAGCTGCTGAAAAAGTGAGACTCAGTCACCAATATCAGGTTTGTTAAAGGCGCTGCTATCAGAGCAAGAGCTGTCGTGATGGATCTGGCTGTGAATGAGTTTTATTTGCCTTTATGTCATCATTTTTGTTTTGCAGGAGGTTTTAAGAAACCTGGTGAAAAGATATGTAGCGGCTATGATCAGAGATGCCAAGAAAGAGGAAGGACTCACAGAAGAAAACTTTAAGGTAATTAAAGCACTCTCATTATCGGTTTTAGCTTCTCTACTGAAATTTAAAGAGTTGAAAAATAAGTGTGGAGCAAAACATGCAGTGGTAAAACTCTAACAGTACAAGATATACTCGTGGAAACCTTCCCGAAGTCATTTTTTTTTTCTGTTCTGCATGTAGCGTAAAGAGAAGTAAAAAGCTACAACCTTAAAATCTGCTTACACCCCAAAGTGAAAAGGGATAAAATCAGTATGCAGAACCATCACTGACATTCTGACAGCCAGTGTCTGACTACAAACTGAATATTTGAGATTTATGGCTGTTTCGCAGTGACATGCAACTCTCCAACGACTTGATCAAAGCTTGACACTGACTGTGCAAGGAAGTCACAATTAGCTAGTACAGCTTTACTCATGGGCTTTATTCATGCATGGTATGTTGGCATTGTCTTATAAAATATAGTTGTTTTACAGAATGGGTGGTGTGGTGCTGGAGTGTTAGCACTATTGCCTTCGACTGTTACCTCAGGGCCGAATGGAGCGTTTTCTGTGTGGAGTTTGCATGTTTTCCCTGCGCTTGTGTGGGTTTCTCCAGGTACTCTGTTTTCCTCCCACAGTCCAAAGACTGGCAATAGACTGGCATCCTGTTCAGGGTGTACATTACTGTTACTTACCAAGTGTGTATCCTTAGCGGAGCCTCTGCAGGAAAACTTCTGATGCTTTGCGGGGACACCATGGTCCCCCTGGAGAACTTTTATGGAGCTTCCGCAAAGGATTTAAATAAGATTCGCGAATGATAACTATAACTA
>JAQMYF010000013.1:5719186-5739695 GCA_030014195.1 Neosilurus mollespiculum | reverse complement strand
TAATCAGTGATTAGTCATTAAAAATTTGTGGTAATCAGTGATACATCATTGGGAAACAGTGTTAATTAGTGATTGGTCATTGGGAACCAGTGGTGATTATTGAGTTGTCACTGGTAAACAGATATTTTCAGGGATAAGTCATTGGAAAAGAGTAGTAATTGATTACTGATCATTGGAAAAAATGGTGATCAGCGATTGGTTGTAGGAAAACAATGGTAATCAGTGATTAGTCATTGGAAAACCATAGTAATTGGAAACTGACTTTTGGAAAACAGTGGAAACTGGTTATTGATTTTTTTAGGAAACGGTGGTAGTCAGTGATTAGTCATTTCTCAAATTATCATATTATTCATGTGTTCTTAAACCGATGTTAGATTTGTATATAGGTTTTGCCGTGACAGACACAAGTCAATTCACCAGGAGACTCTGATTTCAAATTAAGAGCAGTTTTATTCAATCAAAGTAGACAAAACTGCAAATTGTTCAGCAGTTCAAAAAAGGTTCAGTAACACATCATTCAGTCAGAGTGAAAAACAATAGCTGTTCAGCGCAGCTGGTGTGATCTCCAAATGAGCATTCGAAAGACCCACAAATCCACTCAAGGTCTGGTATATATATATATATATATACACAGTCGGTTTCTAGTGTTAAGCGTTCGCCACCATTATTTCTTGACTTTCCAAAGAAGACAGCAGCTGAGATATTGTTTACAACAGGTGGTGTTGACATTACATGGCAGATGACCTTGGGCAAACTTTGGGCAGACCTTAGAATTTTGGTGCATAAATCATCATTTATATAATTCATCCAATGATTAAATAATACAGTAAATCATACAATTGCTCTTCTATAAGTATAATCATTACCAATTTAAATATATATTTCATTAGAGATGACTTCATTGGACAGATGTCCATTTCAGGATTACAAATGTCGTTAAATAAAGTAAATATGATCACTATGATGATATTACACTTCCTGTACTCATATTCATGTTGATGCTGTTAATGATCAATAAATAATTCCAGTACATGATCGGGAAGTCCAGCAATTTGCATAAGATTTATGGAGGACCAAATATATGATATTATGACATTTCAGACCGGGAGGCCATACGCCTTCCACAGTTCATAGGTCCAAGACCACACAGCGCCCCCAGTGGCGCCTGACACCCCGATTTCCTCCACTTCAGTTTTAATTTCTGTTGTTAAAGGAGGATAAACTGCCGTATTAACTACGTCTGTAAGCTGGGAACAAAGGGCTAATCCGGATAGTGCAGTAAGCAGCATTGGAGCTGGAGCAACACCACCATATACTTGAATGTGGAAGGGGTAATATTAATATCAGTGTGTTGGTCGACTGGGCTAATGATTCACAGATGGTCATTCAGTGTACACTCATTAATCCACTACATGATGCACTGCCATTTCTTTGAGCCATTTAATCCATCTTATCCATCATATTTAGATCTATCTATCTATCTATCTATCTATCTATCTATCTATCTATAGAGTTATTAATTCTACTTATTTCTGTAGCATGCAAGTGACATATGGCCAGATAGATAGATTGATAGATAGATAGATAATCATAATGTACTACTACTAGTACTGCTGCATCTAATTGTATTAATAGTATTAAATTAATAAATGACTAAATTGTATACTAATTTTTATTTCTTTTTCCGTGATTTCATTCTTCAGTCGTCTACTATTCTGTGCAGTCTACCATGTTCTGTTCTTATCTGCAAGTAAACGCCTTATCCCTTGTATATTCCCCGTTCCAATTAATCGCCATCACTGCTCTGACATTCTCAAATGAAGCTCTTTTGATTCCAAATGTCTGTCTCATTTTCTGTCTCTCTCATTCCCTTGCTCCCTCACTCTCTTTTTCTCTGGATGGGCTCTTCAAAGCTCCGGGATCATTAAACATCCACCGGCCCTCTGGCACTTTTGGCCAGGTGTCTTGACTAAGCTCCAGCGATGACTTGGTCCAAGTATCCGGTGCATTTAATCATGTTTGAGGAGCAGGCGCTGCTCCCAGTCTGACTCTCTGCTTAAATAAAGCTTGATTGAAATGACTAAACCTCGGCCCCAGCTGCACTAAAGGTGGATCATTAGAGGAAGTGCTTTTCAACATGGACAGCTTATGATACATTATTATTACCGTGTGATACATTGTCAGAGAACAGATTAACTCTGATGGGCTTCTGTATACATGTGTGTGTGTGTGTGTGTGTGTGTGTGTGTGTGTGTGTGTGTGTTCTGGGGATTCTATGACCTTAAATATCAATGCACATTGGACATAAACAGAAAGAGAGAAAAAAGATAGGGAGTGCAGAGCAACAAAATTAAAAGGCAAACAATGATTGAGTCACACACTGGAGACAGACAGACAGACACACACACACACAGAGAGAGAGAGAGAGAGAGAGAGAGAGGATGCTATGAGCTTAAATATGAAAAAGAGGGATCTGTTTTTTCAATTTTTCAATTTTTAAAGAGAGACAGAGAGAGAAAAACAGAGGTACATAAAAAGACTGAAAGAGAGATACAGAGGTACATAAAAAGACTGAAAGAGAGATAAAAACAGAAAGAGTAGAGACAAAATTAAGCAAAGAAAGATAGCATCAGACGAGAGAGAGAGAGAGACAGACAGACAGACAGAGAGAGAAAGAGTTTATGTGTTGTGTTTGTGTGTGTGTGTGTATGTGTGTGTGTGTGGGTGAGAGAGAGAGAGAGAGAGAGAGAGAGAGAGAGAGAAATAGAGAGGGAGAGAGTTTATAGTTTAGTGTGTGTGTTTATATATGAGAGAGAGAAAGAGAGAGAGTTTGTGCGTGTGTATGTGTGTGTGTGTGTGTGTGTGTGTGTGTGAGAGAGAGAGAGAGAGAGAGAGAGAGAGAGAGAGATGTTTCCAGCTATTTGAATACAGACTGATGTGAATGTGTTGATTTTTCTATGCACTGCTCACGTTGTGTAATCTGTTGCTTTAGCACACTCACTTCTATCCAAAGCAATCCACACGTGAAGCAGAACACAGTCCAGAGCCACAGCCGGCAGTTGAAGGTTAAAGGCTTCGCTCACGATCCCAGTAGTGGCTCTGGAGCACTGAAGGAATTTCAAGTTTATATTACTGAGGTTACTTTGTAAAAACTGCCTTATTTTTCTAGAGGAATGTGAACTTGTTTAAATTTGTTCAGTTTACAGTAGCTGAGATAACAATACTCCCGAGTTTTAAGACAAACATGATGCCAAAGATTTATTTACTGTAATTGGCTGAAAATTCGCACCAGTCAATCACAGCTTTGAAAAAAGCACACCTGCCTCACAGCAAGAAGGTTCTGGGTTCGAGTCCTGGGGTCAGCGAGGGAGTTTCTGTGTGTAGTTTGCATGTTCTCCGTATGTTTTTCCCCAGGTTTCCTCCAGGTACTCTGTTTTCCTCCCACAGTCCAAAAACATGCACATTAAGCTAACTGGCTGTTCTAAATTGTCCCTGAGTGTTAGTGTGAATGTTTCTGTGTGTGTGTTGGCCCTGCGATGGTCTGGTGAGTTGTTCTTGGTGTACACCACTTTCGCCCAGTGTCGGTTGAGATAGGCTCCAGCCTCCCAGTGACCGTGATAGCATTTAGTGCTTCGGCAAATATGTGAGTAAGAGGTTTGCTTATATATTTTGTTTTGATTCTATAGCTCAGTTTTTTTTATTACACATTCTGTTCCCACTGTCTTCATCCACTTAAATGCTAGATATGCTGTATGTCCCGCCCACAGGAAGTGTCTTTCTCTACAACAGCAGTTGGTTAGCAGTAAATATATATTTTTTTAGTTTTTTAGCACACTGTTCCCCTTTTCAAGCCATTCATTCTTTAAGAGAAGAAAGCGGATTGAGGTTGATTCACCTTTTATTCTCGTCATCTTGGATATAGTCCACGTTAAAAAGTTGACAGATGTGGGTGAAGGCGTGGGCGGGAAATCCTGTACATGTGGATAAAAAGCCCCTGTCACACTTCAAACTTGTCACTCCTAACCATACTTAGTTAGTTTGCTAAGCTACTGTCAAGTGTGTTAAGATTCCGCTCAAATGACCTCACTCAAGGACTTCCTGTTTCAAAAGGAACTGTGGCAACATACTGAATCTCGGCTCTCAAGTCATTTCATGAGGATTTTTAGTAGATCAATGATAGCAAGCAAAGAATAATGAAAGAAAATAGTCTGGAGAAATGAGTCCTTCATGCATAATCCCTTCATTTGTTCCCCCAAGACAACATTCTTAATAACCAGTGGGTTAAAAAAATGCTTTTCTGCCTCCTTATTCTCTGGAAAGCATTGACAAAAAAAAAAAAAAAAAACATAATGCAAGCAATTTAACTGAAAATTAAATAAATCCCCAAAGTTTGGAACAGCAGTAAAGAGACACTCACTCATCCGTTTACTCCTACTAGGGTCACAGGGAGGCTGGAGCCTATCTCAGCCTACACTGGGCGAAGACTGGGGTACTCCTTGAACAGCTCGCAAGGCCATTGCAGGGCCAACACATACACAACCATTCACAGTCACACTCCGACCTAGGGCCAATGTGCATATTTTTGGACTGTGGGAGAAAACCAGGAGCACCCGGAGGAAACCCATGCAAGCATGGGGAGAACATGCAAACTCCACACAGAAATGCCGTCGCTGACCCCAGGACTCAAACCTTCAGGATTCGAACTAGGACCTTCCTGCTGTAGTGGACTTGCTAACCACTATGCTACCATGCCACCTATATTATTTACTATTTTACATTTATTATGTATTATTTATTTATCCATATTTAGAGTTGATGCTGCTTCTGCTGTAGGGCATGTGTTGTTGTTGTTTTTTTTGGAAATCCCTGTTGCATCATGGGATATCATGCAGTATACTGGAAACTTTTGGCTGAGTAGGATATAATTTTTTTATAATTTATAATTTTGTGTGTACTGCATACTACTTTTCCACCATGATCTGTATACAGGTACCCGCTGAGCTCTACAGCATATAGAACTGAAAGGCCCACTGGCCCAATTAGTTGAAGCCAGCATCCACCATATCAATATTGGTCTTCCTTTCAGCTGTAGGTTACTATAGTAACAAGTGTAAAACACTGCGAGTAAAAGCCTGATGATTTTCTGATTCGGGGTTTATTTACGTGTCTGAAATGCATTAAATGTTCGGTACACTGTGTGATACATATTTAAAAACATATATAATCTATTTGAATAAAGGTATTTATTTATCATGTGCATCTTTGTCAAAAGAGACTGTAAAAGTTTCATGCTTAGTGTCTCCTTAACTGTGTAATATGTACTTGTGAAAGGATTTTTCACAGCACACAAACTATTGGCTGTTGAAAGGATGCACTGCACATACTTTGCTGTCACTTTTATTCCTAAATCTGACCTTACTGGAAGTTTTTTGCTGTATGCAAAATGCAATGGGAATTGTGCTGGGGGAAAATTAATACTTCTTATCTGATCTTCAACCACTTTAACCTTTATTAGGGTCACTGGGAGGCTGGAACCCATCATCGTCAGACCATCATTCACCAGTCCGTCACAGGGCAAGTAATCTCATCTTATTTATTTAATCTTATCTTATTTTATTTTCATTCACTCATTCAGTTTCTAAGCCACTTAATCCTTATTAGGGTCATGAGGAGGCTGGAGCCTATCTCAGCCGACACTGGGCGAAAGGGGGGTACACCCTGGACACCTCGCCAGACCACTGAAGGGCCAACACTCATACAACCATTTACACTCACACCTAGAAGCCATTTGGAACACACAATTAGTCTACTGTGCATGTTTTTGGACTGTGGGAGGAAACCGGAGTATCTGGAGGAAACCCACTCAAGCACGGATAGAACATGCCCAGGAACTTCTTGCTGTGAGGTGGACCTGCTAACCACTGCACCACCATGCCACCCTTTAACTACCTTAATATATTTCATTTTATCTCAATATCATCTTATCTGATTTTATCTTATCTCATCTGTTCTCATTTTTTGAACCACATTGTCCTTTAATAAGGTTGCAGGAAGGGTTAGGGTTAGGGGTTAGGGTTAGGGTTAGGGTATAGCCGATTCCGGGTGAAGGCTGGGTGCACTCTGGACAACTCGCCAGACCATCGCAGGGCAACTTGTTTTGTCTTATCTCATCAATCTTATATTATTTTATCTTATCTTTTGTCAGTATCTTGACGGCTTCAATATAGTTGGTGGTTTTATTAGTGAATCAGCACTCCAGTTCTATATAGAGCTTGTGGTACTACACAACGCTGGGGGTGGCACATCTGCCTCATAGCAAACAGTTCCTTGTGTTCAAATCCTGGGCTTGATGAAAGTGTGTGTACTTGTGTGCATTTTGCGTGTTCTCTTCCTGCTTGCATGGGTTCCTTCTGGGTACTCTGGTTTCCTCGCACAGTCCAAAGACATGCACTTTAGGCTGATTGGCTGTTCCTGATTGACCCGAGGTGTGAATGTGAATGGTTTTATATATATATATATATATATATATATATATATATATATATATGTGTGTGTGTGTGTGTCTGTGTGTGTGTGTGTGTGTGTGTGTGTGTGTGCACATGTATGTATATATCATTCATTCATTTTCTCAACCGTTTAATCCTACTTAGGGTCACGGTGAGGCTGGTGCATATCTCAGCCGACTCTTGACGAAGGCAGGGCATGCCCTGAACAGCTCGCCGGACCACTCAGGGCCTACACACATACAACCATTCACACAAACTCTCACAACTAAAGGCAATACACAACAGCCAATTAGCATGTTTTTGGACTGTGGGAGGAGACCGGAGTACCCAGAGGAAACCCACACAAGCACAGGGAGAACACACACACACACACATACATATACATATATATACACACACACTTTTACACCAAAATATTCAACTAATAAAGTGAAATCAGCCACGGTCTTCCTGAAACCACTTCTCTACATGAATGTCAATGACTCCTGCAAAGGGCACCATGAAACTGAACATCACCATCTTTTTAAATTTCTTTAGAAATTGTATGCCTTTTTCTGTTTCTCAACACTTGATCGCAGACTTTTCCACTTTATACGAATCGTTCACGGGCAAATTACTGCACATGCGCAGGACCGTTTCCTCGGACACACCGTCTTATTATTTCTACTGTAAACTGAAGCTATAAGAGATAACCTTATGAGAGACACTTAGCCCGTGAGATGGGGTAGTTTCACTGTGAAAACTTTGTATTCAGCCAAAATGAACTGATAATGGAAAATAAATCACATAGGCTCACATAGTCACTAAAGAATGGATACCTTGAAGGAAAAAAAAAAAAACAGAAAGAAAGAAAGAATGTGACCTCACTGAGAAATGTCAAGTGGTGTATAGCATTTTGGAATTTTGAAGATGGAGCTGGTGGGATTTGTGTCATTCAGGTTTCAAGGCTGACAGCGTCAGTAAAATCTCTGCTCACAGGCTAATCAGTAGTACTGTAAATGCATATCCCCGGGCTCTGTAAGTGGCAGAGGAAAATAATGCGGGCCAACAATGTGTCTAAACTTGCCTTCTATCATGCTGCCTGTCAATTCAGAAAGCTCTTCCTCTTGGATTATATTTCAGCCCTTGATCAGGCTGCGGTCATTTTTACATTGTTGGCGTTGCTTTGACTTTTGTCTATATCTCATGAACTGCTTGTCATATCGCCATCAAATTTTCAGGGTAGGAACTTGGTACCAAAAGCTGAAATATGTCTTTGAAAAGGTCATCGTAGGTCACGTTCAGGTTCAACAATATGGACGCCATCTGTTTATAATGGCTAGGTATCAGCTGGTGTGATAATCTAGTAGATGTGCATTTTAGGAGACCATCATTGCCACTGTCTCCAATTGAGCATTTTGGTCTTATAGAAACAATAAGAATTAACAGCTACATTGGAGTCGATTATCTTTATGGTTGCAGGATCTTTTTGTCTCTGATTGAGGCAGCTGGGTTGACTGATTTGCTGAAGCAAGAGGGAGATTTCACTCTATTTGCCCCAAGTGATGAAGCTCTTGCTGGACTCTCTGAGAGGGACATCAACATTCTGAAGAGTAAGTCTGAGATATTTCCTTTTCTTGCATGATCTCTGAAGCAAGTTGTTTCCAATGGTTCTTGTGCAGAACTGGAGATGCTTCTTCAGTGGCAGGGGCACTACAGGACTAGGACCAGGGCATTTAACCTACTCAACATTTCTTTTTCCTCTGATCAGGTGAATCCAATGCCCTCAAAGCCATCCTGCTTTACCACTTCAGCAACGGCGTCTTCATTGGCGGAGGCTTGGAGTCTGGAGTCACTAATCTGCTGAAATCTCTCCAGGGTAGTCGCATCAAAGTCTTGCATGTGAGTGTTTAAAACCTCCCGACAGTATCCAGGCACAGGCCTCTATTATACCTGGTGTCAAACCTGCATGTTCTCCCTGTGCTTGTGTTGGTTTCCTCCTGGTACTCTGGGTTTCCTCCCAAAGTCCAAAGACATGCACATTAGGCTAACTGGCTGTTCTAAATTGTCTCTAGGTGTGTTAATGTTTAAATAGTTGTGTGTGTTGCCCTGCGGTGGTCTTGCAAGAATTTCAGGGTGCACCTTGCCTTTGCCCAGTGTCGGCCTAGAGAGGTGTCAGTCTCCCTGTGACCCTAATAGGATTAAGCAGGATTAAGTGAGTGAGTCTTACTGAAGGCATGTGAATTGATTTTAAATGAATTAGGTTCAAAGGTTTAACAAGTCTGTATGTTTTATGGGTGGGTAAGGATTGTTTCACCTTACATGCCAAAGCTGTTTCACAGGACTATTGTTTCTACTTGCAAAACTTTGTATCCGTTTCTTGGATTTCAAACGGACAAATCTGATGTTGCACACATTTTTAGGGAAAATAGCCTACAGGTCATTACAGCATACTAGTTTAAACAGTGAAAGTCTTCAAATGTTTGACAGTTGCTAAGATGATCTGTTTACCGTTGTTTAAAAGTGACTCGACACAATAAAAGTGCAAGCCATGTCCTGTTTCTTACAAACACAGACACATTAAAAATTCCATTTGTTTCGGAAAATAGCACAAATCATTGCAGTACACCGATTTAATTCATACTTCTTTCTTTTCTTTTTCCCCAGGGGAAAGATGGCATGCACGTGAACTCTGTGGAAGTTCCCGAGTCTGACCTCATGGCCACAAATGGAGTCATTCACATCATCAAGAGCCTTCTGTACCCTGAAGGTGTGGACTGCAAGGCTCCTCACTACATAATACCAAATACAGTAATATAAAAAGGAATAAAAAAAAGGAATGCTTTATCAGCTTTTTACTCCTTGATTTAAGCCAGACCATAAATAAAAATCTTTGTACAGATATTCCTGTTGGAAGCCAGGAACTGCTGTCACTGCTCAGACGGTTCATCAGGTACATCCAGATCAAGGTACCAAAAATCAGGACATAAATTAAAAACACCTTATATGGAAATCTCATATGAATATATTGCCATAGGTGGCACAGTGGCTCAGTGGTTAGCACCGCCACATCACAGCAGGAAGGTTCTAGGTGTGAGTCTCATCGTGACTGGGGACTTGCTGTGTGGAATTTTGCATGTTCTCCCAAAGCTTGTATGAGTTTCTTTAGGGTGCACTGGTTTCTTCCTACACTCCAAAGACATGCACAGCTGGGTACTTTAATTTGCCCATAGGTGTGAATGTAAGTGTGAGTGGTTGTTTGTCTCTCTATTTACCTGGCAGTAGGCAGGCAACCTTTTCAGGGTGTACAAAAATGCCTCTTGCAAAAAAAGTGGGCTGAGACTGTCCTCAGCTACCTCTGTAACTCTGATTAATTGATGGAAGAGATAAAAGATGGACAGATGTATAGATATTGGCTAATATCTATACAATATAGACATTGTACTAATCTCAGTCCAATCTAACCAAATATTTGTGATGTGATATGGCTGAACTGGCACTAAAGGATGTTTGATTTTCTATCAAAACATGTAGAGATTGAACTCTGAATGAGTATAAAATTAAGTGACATCTGCTGATATATATATACAAAAAAACTACACAGATAATTGATTTTCCTTCATAAACTTACAGATTTACCTCTGACACTAGAGACTCCTTCCAAAAATATAAGATATATTTCTTTGCATAAACCCTGCTGGTTACCCTCCTCCAAATCTACTATCACACTTTGTAGAGTGCCATATATAATCTTGTATAAATGTCTAAGTGGTTAACTAAATACATAACATGACTTTATAATGTGAACCTCAAGTATAGTATATTATAAAAATTTGCTAATATGCCTCTGTGATCGGATATTTAAGCTGCTAATTTTTAGCTGAGATATAGGGTGTATTTCAAATGTAAATCAATAATCAAGAACATATCCTTTTCTTCTACACAGTATGTGTCAGGCTACAAATTTCAGGAGATTCCGCAGTCATTCTGGGGTAAATATTATTAAACAAGTTCCATCAGTAGACGACATTATATATGAAATGATTGACTTCCATGATAACATCCCGAATGGTTTCTCTTTTTTTTTCTTTTTTCTTTTATCTTTTCCAGAGAAATACAGCATAGGTACTGCACACTGATGAACACTGATGATGAATTATTCAGTTAAAAAGTTCTTATTTTTGTCAACTAAACAAATTCCTTTGCAGTTCCCAAAGTCACCAAATTAACACATGTTATTGAGGGAGAGCCAACTGTAACCAAGGTTACGAGGGTCATTGAAGGTGACCCAACCATCACCAAGGTTACGAGGGTCATTGAAGGTGACCCAACCATCACCAAGGTTACGAGGGTCATTGAAGGTAACCCAACCATCACCAAGGTTACAAGGGTCATCAAAGGTGACCCAAGCCTCACCAAAGTTACAAGAGTCATCGCAGGTGACCCGACCCTCACCAAGGTTACAAGGGTCATCGAAGGTGACCCAAGCTTCTCTACCCGAATTGTAGAAGGTAAAATTCATTTTTTATGGGATTAAACAGCAGAATTTATTTCAATACAACCTTATGTTCCTTTTTCTCTAGTAAAATCATATTTCAGTGTTTTTCTATATCAAACTAAGCTAATAATGACTGCCATAGTTACAAAGGTTTGTTCATCTTTATACTCGTGTATAAAATGTTGAGTAGTGCCAATCAACTGGAAATGAAAAGTGATGTTCACCCACAAATCTGCTTAAAAGAGAGTTACAGAGAGTTGGAAATGATAGGTGAATGCTGAAAGAGCGCTGGTTTGTGCAAAGATTTCTACTAATACGGCTCAGCCATTGCAGCTTATCAGTAATCATATAGGCGTACTAACTGAATCATTTAAAAGGTGCCATTACCTCTGTCCTAACTGAATAGCTGGTTTTATTAGTCTGAATTTGTAGATAGTATGGCTTACCTTACTGCGACCAGCCTTAAACAGTACATGGATATACTATGAATGAATGAAGATTGAAATGCAATGTTTAATACAGTATAATCAGTTTATTTATTCCAAATAACTCCTCACCGATCACAAGATTACAGATTACACATGTTTAACAAAGGAATTGGATTTTAGTAATACCGCATTGGGTGACATGGTGGTGCACCTCTGCCTGACCGGTTCTGGGTTCGATTTCCAGGCTTGGGTGTTTCTGTGTGGAGTTTGCATGTTCTCCTCATACTTGTGTGGGTTTCCTCTGGGTACTCCGGTTTCCTCCCACAGTACAAAGACATGCACATTAGACTAATTGACTGTTCCAAATCGCCCCTAGGTGTGTGTTTGTAATTGGCTGGGTGTATATGTTGGCCCTGTGAAGATCTAGCAAGCTTTTCATGGTGTACAAATTTCTGAGTGGCAAATGAGTAACTAATTGAAAGCATTTCTTGTGTATCTCATCCCTGTCCATCTTAATAAACAAGAATTTGGTGTAGTATCCATAAAACAGAAGTTTGAAGTAGAATAAATTTAAATTATTGATTATATCATAAAAAAAAAAAAAAAAAAAAAAAAAAAAAAAAAAACAATGACCTGGATTCATAGCCTGAAACCTGCAATGACCCACATTGTTTATATGGTGCCACATAACTATCCAAACTGTATATGAGAGAAAAGTAATCTTTGGTCACCCAAGAATAAGCAAGTTATATAAACCATAACGCAGGATTTTGTACTTTTGCTACATCAGTATTCAGCGCTTCTGCTGTACTTGTGAAGCCGGGAAGCAATTAACAATGCTCACATGTTCTGCATCAACAGGTCCTGAGGTCTTTTTCAGCAGCATTGCTGATACGGAGCACAATGGTAGTGCAATGTCTCGAGCAAAACCTTTTTTTTAAGCATGCTTTTATTGGGGATAGTGCTAGAAATTTTTTAACCTCTTCTTTGTGCTGTTTTCTCTCTAATAAACTTTTACCATCCACCCCTTAAGATCCCAGCGTGCAAATTTACAGTACTGCCTCTCATAACTACGGTGCATATCTCCCCCAATTTTACAGTATATACTAGAATTTTATAGTATATGTTAAAGGGAATGTGTCACCAGCTGGCGTGTGCGCATTATTATTATTATTATTATTATTATTATTATTATTATTATTATTATTATTATTAATATTATGACATTAAGACATTAAGATAATTATTATGTCTAAATTAAGACATTATTATGATCTTTATTAGAATATCATTTGAGCATGTACTAATGTACTAATGCACATTAGCATATTGTGAATCAGAATCAGAATCCTTCATTGTCATCACAGAGGGTAAAACAGGTACAACGAAATTTAAGTCACATCCATAAAACGTCATTCAATCAAAATAAATAAGTAAATAAATAAATAAATAAATAGAATGCAGCAGATCATGAATATGATATGGTGATAAATATAGTAAATATGCAAGAATAAATAAAGTCAGTCCATAGTGATGATAGGGGGAGGGGTACCTCAATATTAAAATATTAAAACAGACAAAGATTTTGTAAGCCAATGAGAGAAAATGTCTGGAAAACACAGAGTCAGTTACATACAAGGTTCTTCCATGTAGAAAACACCTCATTCTTCATCCATATTCCTGTTTTCTCAAGACTTTCTGGTTTTAAAGGAGTGATATGCCAAAGGTATTGGCCTTCTAAGGACACATCAGCGCATATTTGGCTTCCTCAAAGACATATTTTTAAGGTGTAAAACCCAAATTTCAATTTCAAGTTACTTATTCTTTGTTGTTTTAGTACGGAAGGCAAAATAAATAAATAAATATATAATGCTACGATTGGTTCGGATTGTAAACCTATCTCGATGCCGAAGGAAAGAATGTGATCCATTCAGAAGTTACCCTTCATAACTAAACTGCACCCACATGACTGGTGACTGAATTCCTTTAATGTAAAGCCATAAAACATAAGCTGAGACCTCAAGGGGTGGCGACACTTTAATCTTTCTTTCTTTAGCACTCCTGCTGCTTTGCTATCTGGTGCACAATTCATAGGCATTACAAAAAGAAATTTTTGAACTATAATGAATGAAAGTCATTGTTTCATTCATTATAGTTCAATAATAAAGCATTATAGCACTGGTCCTATGGCGTGAAACCAAAATCTTAACCATTTAGAAGTGTTAAAATTCCTGTGAATTGAAATCCTGAGTTTTTTTAGGTTCTGAAATGAAAAAAAAAAAAAAAAAAAAAAAAAAAAAAAGACCTGGTGCCATGTATTAAGATTTTTCTGTTATTTCCTTTCTCAAATTTCCCTTCCAGTCCCTTTTACTTTGGAAAGCCTGAAGAACTACCATGCACTACTTTATATTAATCAGCACTAATTTATACCTCTGCAGGGCCTGAGACAAAGTTCATTAGTGTGGACACAGATGCTGCGACATTTTCCCACAACATTCAAGGTGAGATTCTTCTGAACTGCAGTTGTTTTCCTCAGTAAATTTTTCATTATGGGACGAGAATTTATATTGGATTTATTCATTTACAGATGGAAGAGTGCCAACAAGGCGTGTGCCAGGTAAGTTTTTGGAAGTACATTAGTATAGCTTTAGAGGCGGTGAAAATCAAGGGGTTTTGTAAGTGTCGTCAAGGTTATACAACATCTCAAAAATGCATATAGATATGGTTAAAATTTTAGTTATTTTTAAAGTTAGTAAGTAGATAAATAAACAAATAAATTAAATAATAAATAAGTCCCATCAACATGAACGGCATATTTGCAAATATATTTGCTTCACACACACAAACACACACACACTCTCTCTCTTACTCACTCACTCACTCTGAAGCCTATCTCAGCCAAAACTGGGTGGAGGTGCAGGGCCAACACACACACACAGACACACACACACACACACACACACACACACACACAACAATTCACCCCCACCCCTACGGGCAATTTTGAACATGAATTTTGTGGGAGGAAACCGGACTACCCGGAGGAAACCCACGCAAGCACACACAAAAAAAAGCATGTAAACCTCACACAGAAAAGCCCAAGCCCAGGGCTCAAACCCAGGACTGCTGTGAGGTGGATGTGCTAACACACATACATACTTATACACATATATGTGCATATTAAAATGATCTGAAAAACTCAGATGACCAAAACAGCCCAGAGATGTTGGCTAAATATATCTAAATTGCTTCTTTGTTAAACACATGAAGAAAAGAATAATAATAGAGACACATGGACCGGCAGTGAAGTCCAGGCAATACAGAGTGTATTGGAAATTAAGGTTACTCATCATAACATGGTTTTGATGCAACTAAGCAACATATAAAAATCTACACATGGATATCGTTCTTTCTTTTGATTTTGCTATACTGTATTAACCACACAAGGGATATTATTGCCTCTGCATTAAACCCATCCAAAGTGAGCACACACACTCATAAATAATGAGCACACACACACTCGGAGCAGTGAGCTGCCACACATTGGGGCGCCTAGAGAGCAGTTGGGGATTAGGTACCTTGCTCAAGGGCACTTCAGCCATGAAGATGGAGGAAAGGAAGGTGCAGCTCTCACTTCACCACCACCACACATTTTCCCTGCTGGTTCAGGAGTCAAACCAGCGACCTTTAGGTCCCAGACCCGCTTCTCTAACCATTAAGCCACGGCTGCCCTTTTCCTTCAAGTATGTAGTTTTTGCAGGTGCTCTGAAGTGGGTAGTTCCCCACAATAAGTTCCTGGAACTGTTTGGTCCATAAGCAGACATTAAGAGGAAAAGAAGACTGGTTACTCAGTAAAGATTTTTGAATAAGGAAAAAAAAAACCCGACATCATGGCCAAAGTGTAATGGAATTAAAAATAGCAAACAAAGGCAGGTCTGCACAGTTTGATGCTGTGATGATGACACTTCCAAAAGCATCCAGTTTAAAAACAATAAAAAATAATAAATTTTAATGTCATTTTCATGGATAGCAGACCAAAAGGATGTGAACTTTTTTCAACAAAATATTTGTCTGCTTGTAAACTGGGCCTATAAATCATAATGAATATCAGTGTCACCAACAAATTGTTTTAGGTTAAAAAAAAAAAACACCAAAGACGAAAAAATGAACTAATGTCATTTCCTCCATTTGTGTTTTCCAGCTGGGTATAGAAGGAGAACCAGGATGACCCGCCAACCCAAGACTCAGTGAGATGGGGGGAAGGGGAGAAAAAAAAATCCCTTAAAGACCCTTAAATGTTTCAAAGAAATCAGGGGTTCAAGAATATCACTTGTTTCACAAGAAATTCAAAGTCGCCTCTCCACCAGTAGCTTGGTTTCAATCAGACAGTGATGAAATTCTATTGACAATCAGGGTTTGTTGTTTGCTAATCCAAAGAGGAAATTTAATAAGAAATTGTCCCTGTGTATGTACATATTTTTCTTTAATCTTTCGTTTTTATTTTGTAGAGGGTAACATTTGAAACTGAAAATTCTTTCAGTCCAGTCGGGAAGAATGTTAAAAGGCAAGATGTGGAAAGTGCACACATCTGTGTACTTGGATTTTTTTGTTTTGTTTAGTTTTTTTAAGAAGCATGTTAAATTCCATTCAGTTTGTTCTGCGAGCAGAATTCTGTTTAAGAGAATGTATCTGAGTGTTTGGTTAACTCCTTAAACCAAGATGGAACATGAATCCAGATTTTATTGGGTTGAGGTTTACTTCTGCATGGCCAAAAGATTTTATGGTGTTCATGTCCAGTATTTGTTTCTTTAACAAAAATAAAAGTCTGCAAACTTTTGATAAAAATTGAAAGACTCAATGTAATATGTTTTGATTAGTTATAATATTTTCAATCAGGTTTAGTACAGTGAATATACTCACTCTCACTCACTTAGCTCCCGAATCGCTTAATCCCGGGGTGTCTAATCTTATTATACAGTTTTCATTCCAACCAAGGAGGAGGTACAACGTCCACCTGTTTAAACCACTGATCTCAAAAACAGGCTGAATCACACATTAATGTTTCAATTTTGAAGCCAGATGAAGGGTATCTTAGTGACACCACTTTGCTCTAAGACCTCAGTATGGAGTGATATGACTGGAAGCCAACACAGTTTTTACAGCTGAAGGTCAGAATATCTTGAATTCGCATAGCGTCACCAATAATTTCACTGATACTCGTAATTAATTGAATTGCGGGGAAAAAAGCAGTGCATTGCTGAAATTTGGTAAAAGGTCTTTAAATGAAATGTATGTCTCAGTAATTTTTCTATTTCCTCATCATTTCATGCTATTCGAGTATATGTTTCTATAATAAACTGTTTTAGAAGATCGAACATGTCTTCAACAGTTGGAGGAAACCAAGAAGTTGTCAAGAAAATGGTTTGAAAGGAACTGGTTTTTATTCAGGGTTGATCAAAATCATTTTCTTGATGACAGGAGTATAAAAAAATTACTTTTGTATGTGAGATTGCTTCAATCTCACAAGAGGAACATATATACTATAAAATATGCACATCGAGGGAATATTGTTATTGATTCTATTTTGTTTATTTTAGTTTTTAGCTGTGTTCTCCAGTTGTAGTGTTCCACTGTGTAGAACTTTTTATATTCATTGTACCAGAAACATCTGGAGGGAAAAAGTAAGAAAATAAAATCACTCAGTAATGATTTGCACATAAATTGTGTGGGAAGATTCTTCGGTACCAAATGAACTTCCCTCTTGTGATTTTTTTTTCTGAAAGGTTACTTAAAATCACAAGTTTATACTCACTGACCCCAAACTCTTAAAGTTGCTATTCAGCACGAGATAGCTGCTGTTCCACTTGACATGACCCCACGAGCCACGGCAGCTTTCAGAAATCACCTCCAAATGCGTATAGACAATGACGGCCACCATTTGGAGCACCCTGTTTAAAACATGATTTAAAAAAAAAAAACTGTAATGAATGACATTCCTTATGTGCAAATAATCATTTCATTATCCTTATTATTATTTTTTTTATTTACCTTTTTTTATTTAAGTGTGGGAGGTTTTATGGGTCACCCTGTATAATTGCTTTTTTGTACAATTAGTTTATTTATCTGAAATGTCCATTCTTTAAAAAAAATAACTTCAGCTTAAGTATAGAGTAAAGCAAATAAGCTAAAATGCTGTATATGATGTATTATTATCATCATCTCATCATCATAATTAATTTTAAAATCACTCACTGGGTGATAAACTTTACAATGCTGCAATATCTTGAAGCAGGGCAACAAGAAGCTGCAAAACTCTTGGCACTGCAACAGGATATTTCTGTCATCGAATTATACTGTGGCACCTGTTCTGTAGTCTTTGTGCAATAGTTTTATTCTTATGATCACACCACATGCTAAAAGGCTCTCATTCAATCTTGTGACCAGCTGTCAGGGGGCGCGATGGCCGAGTTTCATTGTGGTTAGCACTCTCGCCTCACACCAAGAAGGTCCCTGGTTTGAGTTCCAGATTGGCGAGGGTGTTTCTGTGTCTAGTTTGAACATTCTTCCAGTGTTTACTTACTTAGGTTTACTCCAGTCATGCACGCCAGGGTAATTAGAACTGTAATTTGTTCCAAATCACCCCTAGAATGCAAGTGTGAATGGCCTTAGAGAACAGGTTCTGCAGGTAAAACCATACACTGCTACACAAACCCAAATTTCAGAGTACTAATGCATTGGGAAACAACCCATCATTAACTCCAGGGTCCTCAATTTAGACGAGATATTGCTGAATTATTGTATGGCAGTGAGAATACACACAGTCTGATTGGCAGATGGGTGCGTATCCAACCAGCACGTTAGCCGGTAGCTAGCTTTAGCAGTTTCCAGAGAAGCATACGGCATTTTCTTGAAGAGAAAATGTATACAGGAAATATCCTGGGAATAAAGAGTTTACGAAGTCCTGCAAAGTTCTCACTGCATGCTCGAAAGCTATTATTCATCACGGGAAGAGAAACAAGCCAAAAACTACCAAAGCCCTTGCAGAGATGGATGAAGACGCCTGGCTCAGATAAGGGGAAGGGACTGCACCTCAAGTGAATTTAAAATGCATACAATAAAGTAATTAATAAGCTCATTTGCTCGGTCTGTACAGAGAAATCCCAGCGCTTGTTTATTTATTTATTTATTTCGCACAGACCTTGCCTTCGACTCGGACCTGAGGCTGAGATTTAAGAAGTATATATTCACTGAAAGGTTGATGTAATATATATGATACTGTGCAAACATTACTGCCACTGGTAAGATTGTGAAAATGGTGTTTGCATGTAAATAGGTGTAAAAACAATTGGCCATGTCCAAGTGCACTGCATATGGAATCAATCTTTTATCCTTTACACCATGTTTATGCGCATTGCATGCTCAGTAGTGAGTGATTTGGGATGTAACCTATGACTTGTATGGTTATAGTAAAACTCTAACGAGCAGCAGTGTTGGCTTTATGACTGCAGTTGTGGCTTCTAGTTTTGGATAGTTAAGCCACCTTTTATTCATTTATTCTTTTAATTTCAATAAAACTGTGGGGTTATCACTTTTATCCAAATTGTTTTTCTCTCTCTGACTGGCAAGTTTTGCCCTTTTCGCATGAAACCCACCAATGAAGGCTGGTTTGCGCTTCCAATGAGGAGCTCCAAACCTCTGCTGAACCTATGTTGACATCTTCACAGAAATATACTATGGACCTCTATGGCATTCATAAAATAATTGTGTAAAATCTGTATGAATTTTATTGAGGGCAAACCAGAACTGGGGTCACAGCAAAAGCAGACAAGGAAATCATGGTTATATAAACAGGTACAGCTCAAAACAGAGAAGGCAGAACATGGAAAAACAAGGAACACGAACCAGGATTAAGGAGACTTTGTAATTAGAAGGAAACACTACACTTTAAATAAGTAAATGGACACAAAACGGGTCAACACATCCAAAGAAAAGTGATTAACAGAACCGACAGCTTGGTGCCCTTGTAAAATGCATATTCATAAACGTGGATATTTAATGAGGTTAAAAGTGCAGTAATGTTTATGTTACCTTTCTACCCTTCTAATCATCTGATGGCTTCTTGTAATTATCTGTGAATTACTGGCATCTTGTTTAACGACCCTATAATTGAGAAACATCTGACCTCGCTTCTCATTCGTAAATGTAAATGAATAAATCTAAATGTAACTTTAATGCTACTGGTGGTTAATCACTCCCATTCAGGGATTCCGACCTACTGTAGATTTTGCTGACTAATCTCATTTTTCTTCCTTCGCTGGCACTTTACTTATTACTTGCTTCTTTAGACCGTTTCCTTGCTTGTGGTTGCTCAGACACAATACAGCTGGTGCTCATTTTCTGTAGGCAAGAATATTTATAGACTTTATTACACTTCCGAAGTTTCCTACAAACCCCCCAGTGTTAAAAATCATGAAGTAATTATTCTAAAATCTCTTGTGTCAAACCTCTGGAAGTGCTTTATCCAAACTGTTACCACAGGATCGGGTTCCATGATTGATTATATAGTACCAGCAGTATTAGTTTATATAGTTTTTATATAGGCTTTGCTTTGACAAGGTGCCTTTTGGGTTTTTTTCAGTAATTGTTCTTTTTCAACAGCTTTGCGAATGGTTGAAGGATGCCTGCACTTATGAACCCAGTGACTGTAGTACAATTTAGCTGTTTTTTATTGGATTCCTTAAAATCAGGTAAAGGCATTATTGGATACAAAAGTAACGTAGACTTAGACTTAACTTTATTGATCCCTTTGGGATGACTCCCTCAGGGAAATTTTAATTCCCAGCAGCACATAAGAAAAGCAGTACACAGATAAAAAAAAAAAAAGCAGCACACAAATAAAGAATAAACAGTAAACACTATGCTAATATATGAAAGAATAAAAATTAAGTTATATAACTAATATAAAGAGCTGAATATGGCTTGTATAGAATATAATTTAAAAATTATTGCACTATCGATGAGAATGAGGTTATTACACCATAGAATGAAATTATTGCACCAAAGGAAAAGTGTCCATTTCTGTGTGTGCATGTGTTGCA
>JAQMYF010000013.1:5690314-5702466 GCA_030014195.1 Neosilurus mollespiculum | reverse complement strand
TTCGACGTATCGAGCACTGTTCTACGGAAAATCGACTCAAGATCTTATATATATATATATATATATATATATATACAGACCCCGTCCCAAACCCGCTTCTCTAACCATTAGGTTACGGCTGCCCCCAAAAGGAGGTATACTCCACCTAGAAATATGCTCCAGCCTCCATGTGATCCTAACAAAGGATACAGCAGTTCATACAAAAGTTAATGACATGAATGAAGATTGAGAGTTTGTTGAGAAACAGAGGCTTTAGTCAATAGTAGTCTTTTACAGAACCCACATCATTTATTCACTCATCAAGTGGTTCTGGTCTTGGTTCTGGTCGGACAGTGAAGTGGATCCATGGCATATCTAGAGAACACTGTGTGTAAGGAAAGAATACACCCTGGATGGGAGTACACTGTACATTACAGCGCTCCATGCACAGTTGTCATGTTTTTTTTTAGTTTGTTTGTTTGTTTGACTTGTTTTGATTGGGGTTCATTCATTCATTCATTCATTCATATATTCATTCATTCATTTATTTATTTATTTATTTGTTTGTTTGTTTGTTTGTTTGGAAGGTTGAAGGAAACCAGAGATCCTGGAGATAAAACCTCAGGGAGAGCACACTGAACTGTTTTTTTTTGTTTTTTTTGTTTTTTTTTTTTCTTCCTCGACTTGATTAATTGCTGTGGCGACTCTTGAAAATCTGATTGGCTCCTGCTTGCAACATTACTAACGCTTATATAATGAGCATGAGGATGAATGAAGAAATCAGTGAGATGTAATTCTCATTTTACCCAGTCACTGATTCCAGAGCCGGAGTGTTTAGCACTGTGTTCAGTTTTTCTTTCAGAGATTTTGTCCAGTGCAGAGTTTATGAAAATCCTTTGAGCGTTGACACACCAAGCTTTGGCAGTTTGTTAGAAACAACATCATTTTCATTACAGTGCATTGAGAGAAGAAGCTCTACTCACACCTAATTAGTGTAAAAACAGTGCTGTGAATTCGGTTGGATGTGATTACATCCAAAACTAGGATTCATGACAGCATGCATTCTGGAATACATTTTGTTCATCCCTACTTGGAAGAACATTCATTTTCCTTTGGAAGACCTGTTCGCCTGTCTTGAATGCATTACTGAACTAGCAACACACAGACATTTGTCATTTTGAACTTAAAGAAAGGAACAGATGCTTATGGTTATGGCATTTTTTTTTTATTTTATTTATTTATTTATTTCAAATCATGTTTGAAATCAAAAAGGCAAAAATGCTTGGTTCAGATTTTTATTTATATCAGATGTCTTGGTATGATGATTAATTTTAACACTTTAACCTTATTTTTATTACACATTTGACTTCCAAGGTTTGGTTTAGCATTGATATAAAAAGTATGAAATACAAAATGAAAGCAAAATTACAGGGCTGCATTTCTTGAAGTTTGCTGATGTATAATAATAATAATAATAATAATCATCATCATCATATGGATATGATTTTTGTTTAAAGCCATCTTTTTATGACCATTTAGAAGCTATGTATGCCAGATACAACCACTTTTGCAATTACCCAGCACACTGATAAACAAGAATTATAAGCCTTTCATAATCACAGTCAGTTTGAGAAGGCTTTTGATGATTTATTATATGGCATTTATAATTTGGATGAATTATTATTCCGCAATTTGTGGTGATGTGCGAGTCAAATGCAATGAAACTGTAGCAAAACTTTCATATCAGCAAAAGCAATGCAGTATTTTGAGATTGTACACATCAGGTTTGAGGCAAGCTTTCCAACAGGGCATTTTATTAGAACCCTGAAACACGATAAATTGATTAGTTACGCCCCAAGCCCTAGGATGGCCCTGTGGGGTGAATAAGCTCCACCACTGACCCAAACCAACCACATAAAGCACCTTTTCAACAATAATATTTATTAATATAGACATACAAAATAACTCTCAATCAGGACGATAAGAACCTCAATCAAAACACACCATCACATCCCTGGCTGAAAGGCTCCATGAGCAACAGTCCCCAGGCAACATGCTTCTCCTCCACAGGAACCTGGAGCTTTTAACTGCTGCTATAAAGGTTCATGGCCAGCTGTGAGCTCAGTAACAAAAAAAAAACCCAAAAATCAAAAAACCTCTCAAGCATATGTGAACTTAATGAGAGTTTGCCCTGTTGAACTTGCAGTCTGCTGCAAACATTCCTGCCAATCACAAACTTTCTTAGGATGTAGCTTATGGTGAACAGTGAAAATGGTAGACATAACCTTAAATGGTTCCTCATTTTCTTCCACAAGTAAAGCAGCTATAATAATGTGTAAACAGATTACACAGAGTTCAACTTGCAGTTCATTTTATTAAAGGAAATTTACATAGTCCTCAACCTCTGATAGTACATGATCTCAAGCCTGCGAGGCTTTATCTCAGCAGGCTATTAGTCATATCTGAGCAGAGGGAGTCGAATATCTTATTTTATCCCCTGGATTATAAGACATAAAGCATTTGTATTACTGTATTAAAAATCTTAAAAAAAAACAAAAAAACAAAAAAAAAGCACAGAGCTAACACATCTGGTTAGCGGAAGTGCTTTCCCTCCTGCCAGGCTGATAAACTTGTACATCAATTTATCTAGTATGAAGGAAACTGGTGTTAGTGAATAGCATTCTGATGGGTACAATCTGCTCTCTTCTGTATTAGGCCATACTGATGATCGGAGGCCTGTTTCTCAAAGCAAGCCAATAGTCGCACTTGGTTTTTAAAAAAAAAGGACTGTCTAATTCTTGAATATAAATAAATACTCTATTACCATTAAATACTTTCATTCCAAATGCTGTTTATTTTCAAGGAATCAGTTTTGAATTCTTTGAAAAAGCACATGGCTAGTGATAATTTTATAGGATCTAGGAGTAGGATATGAGCTGATAATCATAGTAATGGAGTGGACAAATAAGAATGTATGGCAAATATAGAATCCAATTTCATAGCACTTCTTTAAGGCTGGATTTAAAAAAAATAAATAAATAAATTCCGGTTTCTCATCAGCGCCTTCACCCGGAAATTGTTGCCACGACACTTGTTTTTGTTTTATTTTTTTTGAAGCTTTTCAAAAAATTTGAAGAATTTGAAAGAATTTGAAGCTGAATTTTATTCCTCCAGTGGGAAGTTAGTGGCTGTGTGTCACTCTCATACCATGGGATTGTATTTCTGGAATAGGAACAATGATGTCAGGAATGATAAATAATCCAATCTCGAACATAAAAAAAATTATATATGTCTCATGATGTGCTGTCAGAGCTTCTTTTTCGTTTTTACTAATTTCCAAAGACATTCAGTGTCACGTTAAAGGGAAATCCAGTGTAGAAATAGTGGAGACATCAAACATTAGGCTTAGGGGTGATCTCACTAGAGGTGCGATAGAAAGGTGACGGACGCAAATAGGTTTTTTTTTTACGAATTCTTTCCAATTTTGAAATTCACGACAACATTTTTGTGGCTTAAATTTGTATATCGTGGGAAAGTCAATTTGCGAGTACTTTGTGGATGTTTGGCGAAAAAAAGCGAAACACCTGCCGTAAATCAGTTGCATTTCGTTTGCTTTTCATTCTCAAACAATTCGCTTTTTTCCCCGTTATTAGCGCAAATAAAATACGAATGATGACAAAATACACTGAATATGGAGGAAGCCTTCCCTTGTCACTTTTCCTTGCGACCGAAAAACGAATAATTTGCGAATATGACTTTGCGTCCTTCTCACGACATGTGTGGACTGTTCGAGACTATTCTGCGACTATTTTTTTGAGCTCTATTGAACTCTATTGAGTTTTTGAGTTCACGAACCAGGCGACCAAAATGCGAAAGACAAATTTGAGAACATTTTAAGTTGCCATTTGCGCCAGTCGCTCTTCTATCGCACCTCTAGTATGATCGCCCCCTTAATGTTCCGGAAAGCAATGCAACCCTGTGGTGTTGAGTTATGCTAGAGACTTAATGGATGTGGCAGAGGGCTACTTGGCAATCTATGAGATAATCGGTGTGATGGCATTGACAGTTGTATCTGCATGAACGTTGACATTCTGGAAGCTGATGTGTTTGAGCACCGTGAACAAATAAGAAGGTGAGAAAGATGGACAAACCGAAGGATTAAAGTGCCACTGCATTGTTATCTTTAATAGGACAATTCCCAGTCCACCACTATCAGCAGGGAATCAAATGGCACTTTGGGTGATGAAGGAGACTGTAAATACTACTAAATAAGCATTACCAATATTTTGTAATTCTGGTCATTATATACATCTTGGACGCCTCTAAAATTTTTCTTCAGTAAAAGTAATTCTTCACTATCCAAATCAGTCCTACTTTCCATACAGAACACTATTTATTTATTTCTTTTTTTGGCTAAATGTTAAATAGAGGTATGAGAGTATTTAAGGCACATAAACATCCATAAAATAACATTAAACCTAATGGGAAAACTTTACTTTCTGCATCTATTTCCATTACAAGCACTTGTGTGTATAACCCGAAGTGCACACACACACTGAGATGATCTCACCGCTAAAAGAAAAAAAAACTAAACCCCTCTTGTACTCCAGCTGCCAACTGCAGAAGTCTGTCAGCGCTTCATCAGTGAAAAGCTTGGCAGTTGTTAAAAAGGGGGAAAAAAAACTGCTATGGTTTTCATCTGCATGTCTCCTGAATACAAGAAGTCAAGGGTTTTTTTTTTTGTTGCCTAATTTTTGGTACTATTTGTCTTGACTGATGTTATTTGTTGTGGCTTTTTGGCTGTCAGCTCGGTGTTGTTGAGAAATACAGCCACACACATGGTTTGTATAAATTTTGCATTTCCTCCAATCAGCATTCTCATGTGACTGTAGTGTCACCAAATCTCAAAAACAGAGGACTCTACACGTTTTACATAAAAAAAAAAAAATAATAATAATAATAAAAAAATACATTCTATGAAAAAAAAAAAATGTTAAAAGACAATCAAATTATTACTTTCAAACAAGACATTCAATACAGCTTTTATTCTTCATGTTTTAAAGATGATAATTTATATGGTGGCTGTTGTTGTCTATACACACTTGGAGGTGATTACTGAAGACTGCCATGGCTCGGCAGGTCATGTCGGGAGGAACAGCAGTGATCTCCTGCTGAGTAGCAACCTTAAGGGCTTTAAGAGTTTGGGGTCAATGAGTATACACTCGTGATTTAAGGTGACCCCACATCAAAAAAAAATAAAATAAAATAAATCACAAGGGGTGAGGTCAGGGGAACGGGCCGGCCACCCAACATTGCCACGCAGTGAGATCACCCGTTCCGGAAACATTTCCCTCAGCACTTCCAATGATTTTCGAGCTGTGTGCCATAGCTTTATCTTTCTAAAACCACACATCAAGTTCAAGGCTTAGGGCTCTCCTGCCTCACTTACTTTCATGTGTACAAATAATAATTGGATTATGTTTGAACTTGCGTTGAGAGGAGCCAGTTGAGGTGGCTCGGGCATCTGATTAGAATGCCTCCCGAACACCTCCCTGGTGTGGTGTTTCGGGCATGTCCGACCGGGAGGAGACCCCGGGGCCGACCCAGAACACGCTGGAGGGACTACATCTCTCGGCCGGTCTGGGAACGCCTTGGCGTCCCCCCTGAAGAGCTGGAGGAAGTGGCTGAGGAAAGGGACGTCTGGGAGTCACTGCTTAGGCTGCTGCCCCCGTGACCTGACCCCGGAACAAGCGGAAGAAGATGAATGAATGAATGTTTGAACTTTTTTTATTTAATCTATTCACCTTTGAAATGTGGAAGGTAGCAGCACGGTGGCGCAGTGGTTAGCATGTCCGCCTCACATTAAGAAGGTCCTGGGTTTGATTCTCAGGCATTTCTGTGTGGAGTTTGCATGTTCTCTGTTATGAAAGCAAATATAAGTAGTATTAAACTAAGTTTAATTGCATTTAAACATATGTACATAAATTGTGCTACTACTATTTCAAACTATAAACTAACCAGTGACAAAATTCTGGCCACAAACGTTAGTATAATGTGATAACTTCCCTGGAGTCATTTCTCCATCTGGCTTTAGCGCACACCTGATAGCTGTTAGCCACTTACTGCGTTTTTTGCCCACTTAGCAGCAACATATGAAACTTCAACTGACTGTTTTTCTTTACATTGAACCTACAGCCCACTACACAGCAACGTTCGGGAATGATGAGAGACTAGTTTAGCAATATAAGTACTTTAACCTCATGTATCCCTTGATTTTTCAATAAAAAGTGTTACCAGATCAGCCCTTTCCTGTGTTGATTTATAAATGTGTTGTGATAATCACCATGAATTTCACTGCAAATTCTGCCCAGTAAACACATTATGCTGATAGGGCTCCCTACACCAGATGCAAAATTAAAGCTCCATGAAGCTGACCACCCAGTACAATTACATAAATGGTCAGCAATTCTAATATGCCATGATCATGGCTCATCTGGCCAACAGGTAAATTTCAAAAATGAGCCATTCGACTCGTGGGTGAAGATGTATTGAAGCTGACATTTTGAATTAACAATTAAAACAATTCATCATTTTGAAGTTATTCCTAAGGACACAAACTTTTTTTTTTTTTTTTACCTTTTTATCCAGTGGAATGGATGTCATGGGATTGTTGTAAAAGATATCCGAATTACTTTTATTTATTTAAATACTTAAATAACAGGTTGTGCTTTTTATTAGCCGACAGCACTGCTTCAAGTTTAACTGTGGAATTGAATGCTGATTAATTTACATTTTTGAAAGGATTACAACAGGGCTAGTTTATGCTAATGCACATGTTTGGTTAGATAACCTCCTCCTTCTATCATTAATCAGCAAAGTGATTCACTCTTTTAAGCAGCTTGAGAGCAGATCAGAACCACAAAAATGTGGTTGGGATTTTTTTCGGCCGTGTAATGTAGAGCTAATCAACTTTTTAAGGTAACATGGAAAAACACTTAAAATTCCATACAGGTTTAATAACGTTATAATGATTTGAGGAGAGAAGAAGGGGGGGAGGGGAAGCAGAAAAAGAGGAAGAAAGAAGGGGTGCATGCAGATCATATGCAGACCAAGAATGTGGATGGAACAAGGTGGTATTTATAAGAGGGAACCCCATCACCCTAATTAGACTAATTACAATTAAACACATGAGACACAGGTGCAAATCATTACTCCAGGCCATGAACAAGGTGAACCAGGCAGGACACACACCACCAGTCTGTTATATTAAACCAAAGAAATTCCAGTGTTATCAATGTGTAAATTGGTTTAAAAAAATAAATGAATAAAAAATTCAATTCAAAAAAACTTACAGCAGCTACAACCCGAGGACGAGTTATGAGTTAATTTGCATATGTTGTTGTTTAAACTCTTGAGGATGATGATGACAAATGTTTTAATAAAGTTTCACATTTTTAACATTTTATCAGGGTTGTGGATGCAAATACCAAAAGGACAAACCGGCTGTTAAAGCCATTGTCTAAAAACTGTAAATATTATTAAAATGAACTAATTTCATCTGTGTTCATTAATTTGGCAGCTGCTATTGGATCACCATGTCTGATTTTTTTTCTTTATTTTATAATTAATCACAGACTTACACTAATTTGCCCCATTTAATTAAGCTTAAGTGGAATTTACTTTATGTGTGTAATTCCACTTTTTTTTTTTTTTTTTTTTTTTTAAACCCACAAACCACATGAAATATGGTGAAAACATTTGCCCCCATTCATGTATATTATAAACACGTGTGTATCTTCGTACTTATTTTACAACAATTATTATTTATTTATTATTTTAAAATTATTTATTATTAAAAAATTTAAACCCTGTACATTCTTGTACTTGTCAAATAAATATTATTCTATGTTAAGCCTTATTTATTTATTTATTTATTTAACTTAAGTTTAGTTGTTTAACATTAAGAAGGTCTTTAAGTCACCTGTAGGCTCGCATTCGACTTTCAGCGGAACATTAAGGTGCGCTTACGCAATACTGATCACGATCTCGATTTGCCCCGATCATATTCCGATGCTACATTAGAGGAAATTGGAGAATATCGCTGGACATTGAGGAATTTCAGGGAAAACTTAAGGAGAAAAGTGAAATATTTTGCGAGTGTGTGTTCAGAGTACACCGGGGAAACATCGGAAGAAATCGTAGTAACATCGGCACACGTCAGAACCAAACTGTCTGAAACTTCGGAATACGTTCAGAATATGATCGGCTCAAATCGGGATCATGATCGCAAGCATGTGAGTGCACCTTGACTCAATCACTTTTAGGACACATTTGAACTTTCAACATATGAGTAGAATCATTTTACAACTGGTTATAAGATTATGATTAATCCTGTGACCGAGTGGAAATCAAAGCTTTGTTCCTGCTTCATATTCCTCGTTCAGGGAAAGATTTGATTCCATTCATCAGTAATGGTGTTAAGGTTGTAGGAATGTGAGTACCTGAGGGGTGCAAATGAAAAACTGTGCCACTATCACCCGAAGATTTGCGAGTTTGATGTACGCAGCCATCCTTCACACCTTCACACTGGCCTTCCAAGCCATTAGACTGGGAGCCCATGAGAGCTAATTGGCTGAGCTTTCAGGTTAGTACATGTTTGTCTATGACTGTGTTTAAAGTACAGATTTGGTTGCTATTTTTTTTTTTTTTTTTGCTTCCAAACCATTAGACTATTTAAACTTGTAATTGTATCCTGTATATAAAACTGCCATAAATCATCAGTATGTTCAAACTTGAACTGATTTAACCAAATGTTCCCAACAGTAAATCTCGGTAAACATTAATGTAAACGAAGAATCGAGCCGTAAACACTCCTGTAAACACTGAGGATACTTTTGTTTGTATACAGCGTGACACATGAGGCTTTTAAAATGAAAAGAAGAACGTTGGTTAAATGAAGAGCAGAGCTTTTACTCAAGCTGTCTTCTATTCCAGGTGTGAGGTGAAGCGAGGTCGACTTTGCCAAATCGCACTGCTGCGATATTCGCCAGAACACAGTACGCCACGTCTCACAGAGCCTTAGGATCATTCTGTCACTGTAAATATTTTACTTTCGTGATTTATTCAAGAGTTCTGGAAAAGAGAGAGAGAGAGAGAGAGAGAGAGAGAGAGAGAGAGAGAGAGAGAGAGTACTGTGAAAAAAAAAATCACTGAGAAAGTGGGAAAAGTTTTCATAAAAGATATAGATATAGAATCCCGTATCCATGTTTTCACTATTTTATTATTCATCATTAATTTATTCATTCATTCATTCATTTTCTAAGCCGCTTAATCCTAATCAGGGTTGCGGGGAGGCTGGCGCCCATCTCAGCTGACTCTGGGCTAAGGCGGGGTACACCCTGAACAGCTCGCCAGGCCATTGCAGGACCAACACACATACAACCATTCACACTCACTATCACACCTAGAGGCGATTTGGAACAGCTGATCAGCCTACTGTGCATGTTTTTGGACTGTGGGAGGAAACTGGAGTACCCGGTGGAAACCCGCGCAAGCACGGCAAGACCATGCAAACTCCAAGCACAAAAACACCTCGAGCCCGGGAATAGAACCCAGGCCTTCTTGTTGCGAGGCGAACACACTGACCACTATTTTATTAATTAAGAATATTTTTTTTCATATTTTGTTTCTATTTGTTAAAAGCCAAAAATATATATTTTTAACTTTTTACCCTTTACAAGGAATTTTGACGTATTCTGAGTTCTGAGTTTAATTTCCAACTATGGGAAACATTTATCCAATTCATTTCACAGATTAAATTAATGAATAAGATCAATAACCAGGATAAATGATGCCAGTATTCAACTCAGAGAAGAAAGTAAACACATAAAGGATTAGTTCTGTTTCCGTGCAGCTGCAGCTGGCCATCTTCTGTCTGCACACAGACACACACACACACACACACACACACACACACACACACACACACACACACTCTCTCACTGCTGGCCATCTTCTATCTACTCCCCATTTACAAGACTATTAAAATGCTGTACAGATACACCCTCACCTTCACACACACACATACACCTTCACACACACACACACACACATACACACCCAAAAACATCGCTTTTGTGCGGTGGATTGTATGTATCATGTCCTGTCTGGCAGTATGGGATTTCCTGCCCGGACATGTCATGGCAGGAGACTTCTTGTTTGCTTTTCGTCCTAAGAATCATGTAAGCATTTCATTGGCCAAAAAGTGGCACTGGAGGTTGAGGTAAACAACATATATATATATATCATAACTTTCTTTCTTTTTTCCAAATTTTTAACAAATCAGTGATAATATCAGTCCATCTGCTTCATTCGCCCATCAATTACCTATATATACCCCATATCCATCATGGTTGCAGGGAAGCTGGAGCCAATCCCACTTGACTTTTGGCAAGAGGGAGTACATCCTGAGCCACTGCAGAGCTAACACAAAGACAAACAGCCAGTCACACTCAAGGGCAATTTAGAGTAGGCAGTTAACCTAATCCACATGTCAATGGACTGTGGGAAGAAATTGGAGCACTTGGAGGACACTCCAGCATGCACAGTACGAACATGCGAACGCTTCACAGAAATGTTCCAGTCGGCTGAAGGAACCTGGAAACTTCCTGCTGTGAGGCGATCCGTGCACCACCTCCATTAACCTCATCCATTTTTTTTTAATGCACTGAATCCATTTCTTACCATTCTCATCCTGAGAATGTGTCATTATCAGAAGAGAATAAATGTTAAAGGCAAGAGTTCATGTTCGTGTTCAATTTCTAAATCAATTTATCCTTTATTAGCATCAGAAGAAGGATGGCGCCTATCTTAGTTGACTTTGGGTGAAGGTGGGGTACAGCCTGAACAGCTTTCCAGACTGTCAAAGGGCCAACACACACACACACACACACACACACACACACACAACTATTTACACTCACGCCTCGGGGTGATTTGGAACAGTCAGTTACCCTAATGCACATGTCTTTGGACTGTGGGAAGAAACCCAGGGTACTCAGAGGAAATCCATGCAAGCATAAATAGCAAACTTCACACAAAAAACTCCCTTCACCAGGCACAGAGCTCAAATCCAGCACCTCCTTGCTGTGAGGCAGACATGCTAACCACTACACTGCCATGCCGCCCTAATGCGAGTGTATTAATAAAAACAAAATGTGGAGGTTCTGTGATATAAAAATATTTTGTTGACGCAGGTCCAGATAAGCAACTAACATGACTGAATCTAAGCAAGTTACCTTTTAATGCTTAAACAATATGGATTAGATAATGTCATTAAAACCAGATCGATTTGAAGTGATTACTGCATGTATTATATTACACAATTTACTACCATCATCAGCTCTGAACAAATGAGGCATCTGTTTTGAATCTGACGCAGGGAGAACCCAATCAGCTTTAAACACTTTGTTTTAATCCTTGGCTTTTCTTTAAACAAATCAATGTTGTCAGTTTGGGGGAAAAAAATTAAAAATCTTATGAAAATCTGAAACACATTTCTGTTCTGACACAATGTCTTGAGTCTGATAAGCTGCCGTGAATGAAATTATTAGCATGAATGCATGCAAGTGGATGGCCGCAATGTAGTTAACACTATGATCTTTATTTGGGTTGGCAAATTTGGCCACAGGTCTGTCTGCTGAAGGAACATGACCTAAACTTGACCATGTTCAAGCCACAGTAACCAAGAATGCTTAGTGTATTCCCAGCCAACATTTGTATGTCGGACCCATGTGGGCAATAATTTTGGCTGAAAAACAGGCCCCATATGGGATTGTCTACGAGTTCAACAATAGCCTAGTAGTCAACTGCACATGTTTATCTGGGTCTCATCTGGTTTATACCTGGGCTACAATTGGGCATGAGCTGAGCTTACAACTAAAAGGGTCCCACATTGGCAAGCCCAGATGGGCCCCTATGTAGCTTTTAGTTGGGTTACCAGTAGGAAATAAATTTATGTGGGCAGTCCACATGGGACCACTATGGAACTCATGGACATACTCAACCCACTTACAACCTCAATGGGTCCTACATACAAACGTTGGCTGGGTTGTGTCCATGGAAGTAAGATATGCCTCTGGTTAACAGCAACCCTAGTCCTTAAGGAAAACATA
>JAQMYF010000013.1:5648158-5663356 GCA_030014195.1 Neosilurus mollespiculum | reverse complement strand
ATAGATAGATAGATAGATAGATAGATAGATAGATAGATAGATAGATAGATAGATAGATAGATAGATAGATTTTTTAAATTAAAGGATAGATAGATAGCTAGGTAGGTAGGTAGGTAGGTAGGTAGGTCTGGTCAGCCACCCCAGACGTTGCTCAAGCCCCTAGATGTGCAGCTCATAGTCTCTCGAGACTGGAGGACCCCACTTTAGGCACAAGTTCAACGTTGCTCTCTGTGAATTCACTGATGCAGCGTTTAATACTGGTTCAGACATGACAGGAATACATTTAATAAGCTGATGCCTGCATTTAAACATCATTTGCATTTTCCCCTTCTCTCCGTTCACTTTCATCACTGACAGATTTGTGGTGCACTTGCTGCTACAGGCGTTTTTCTCAGTTTTTTTTTTTTTTTTTTAAATTCTTGCTCAAAACATCCATCAACCCATCAACCCATCTTTATCTTTACCAGCTATCTGTCAGGATCGCAGGGAACCTAGAGCCAATCCCACCTAACTTTTGGCGAGAGGAGGAGCAGCACTAACACAGACACAAACAAGTGTTCACTCTCACGTTCATACCTCTGAACAATTTAAAGTAACCCGATGACCAATTCTGGATGCCTTTGATCTTTTGGAGGAAACAAAAGCACCTGGAGGAAACCCAGGAAGGCATAAGGGACACAAGCAAACTCTACAAAACATACATACTGAGAGTGAGGTACCCCTGAGGGAAGAAGGCGGACACCCCGAACAATTCGCCAGACCACTGAAGGACCGACACACATACATCACATTTACAACATCAGGGAGAAACATGCCAAGTACGCGGACCTTGCTTTTGAAATGAAACGCCTGCATCCCAAGTACAGAGTTGTCAGGATCCCCATGATTCTCGGTACTCTGGGCCTGGTCTCTCCCAGCTTGATCCAGGAGGTCAAGAGGGTACCAGAATTTGCTGCAGAGAAAGCGTCACTTCGGGTGGTGTGGGAGATGCAGAAGGCTGCGTCACTGGGTAGTCTGTATATACTCCAGCAAGTCTTTGGAGGGTTCGACTAAGCAGTGTTTTCTGGGAGCATTCTCATTCGCTGCCTGGGCTGTGTATAGTGGAGGCGAGGGTACCTGTGTTGATGATGAGCCTTTTCAGGCCTGACTGTACCGGGACCACATGACCCTCCTCTGCTGCATATAAATTATAATTGTATAAACTAATAATAATAATCAAACATACTGAGACAGTATAACAAAGGCTTTAATCAAGGGCTCTATTCAGTTTGTCTATAGCTACAGCGCCATCTGTTGATTCATTTGTGAACCACAGGCATACATACAAACACTAATCCCAAGCAAAAATCCACCATGAATTACTTTTCTACTAAAATCCTTTCATTCATTCATTCATTTTCTGAGCCGCTTAATCCTAATTAGGGTCATGGGGAGGCTGGTGCCCATCTCAGCCGACTCTGGGCAAGGGCAGGGTACACCCTGGACAGCTCTAATAAAATCCTTGTATTATCCTAATATTTATATCCTACCCTTACATTCTAATATTTTTTTTATTTCCACATAATGTTTTGGGTTTTTTATTTTTTAGTTCTTTTATTCACATATTAGTCTATTTTCATTCATTCGTTTTCTAAGCCGCTTAAACCTAATTAGTGGGGAGACTGGCACCCATCTCAGCCGACTCTGGGTGACGGCGGTGTACACCCTGAACTGCTCTCCAGGCCATAGCAGGGCCAATATGCATACAACCATTCACACACATGCACACTCACACCTACGGGCAATTTGGAACCGCCGATCAGCCTACCGTGCATATTTTTGGACATTAGGAGGAAACCGGAGTTCCCCGAGGAAACCCACGCAAGCACGGGGAGACCATGCAAAATCCACACAGAAACGCACTGAGCCCTGTACCTTCTTGCTGTGAGGCAAATGTGCTGAACACTTCACACGCACATGCAAACTTTTCACCTGGATTCAAACTTGCACCTTGTCAGACAGACAATAAGCAAACAGACCAGAAAGAAAACATAACCTCCTTGGTAGAGGTAATTACAGCACAATATAAAGTTTTATTATAAATATATTTAAAGTAGATTTAAATAACGCTATCTGCAGACTATACTGTAACAATGTTTGCAGCCATGATACCACCAAACCATACAGATGAACAAGTCCCCCTGGAAACGCAGTAAAAATAAATATAAATAAAAAAAAAAATATATATATATATATATATATATAACTCCCAGCAAGAATGAAAAACTTTTTTTTACAACTAATTTATAGCCTCATGTGTTTTTGGATATTAGTGTCACTGCATGATTTGGTTTTCATTACAAGTGTATCGGTTTTTAGAGGCTGTCAGTTCTCAGTGTCTCTGTTCTCTTTTCTAGACTAGTGGATGTTTAATTTATGATGTCTGCCCTTGGATGATATAAAAAATAAAAATAAAAGTAATGTAGTGACAGAAACCAGATTGCTTGCAGTGTTTTTGTAAATGCAGAGTGTCTGGTTAGCACATGCTAGTGCATTTAGGAATTTATAGGAGGGGAGAGAAAGAAAGAAATAAAGAAATAAAGAAAGATGAAAGAAAGGAAGATATCTGGTTATTTATTAATATTATTATTATTATTATTATTATTATTATTATTATTATTATTATTATTATTATCATTAATAATTCATTTTCTGAGCTGCTTAATCCTAATTAGGGTCACGGGGAGGCTGGTCAGAGGGCAAGGTACACCCCAGACAGCTCTCCAGGCCATTGCAGGGCCAATACACACACACACACACACACACACACACACACACACACACACAGCTAGGGCCGATTTGGAAACGCCAGTTAGACAGTTATTGTGCATGTTTATGGACTGTGGGAAGAAACTGGAGCACCCAGAGGAAACCCACACAAGCATGGGGAGAACAGTGCGGCAGACGTGCTAACCCTGTGTCACCGTTGCTATTGTTTATTTTTTTATTATATTGCAAGCTTAAAAATGTTAATTTATTATCACTTATCACTCCAGTTGCACCTAGTGTTTAAAAACCTCACAGTAAAAAAATGCAGGTTCATCTGAATAAATAGTTGTGAAAACAAAGAATTAATTTTATGTCAGTGCACTGTATCACATATATCAGTTCTATTTTAATTCTACATTTTTTGTTAATTAATTGTTATAACATTATTGCACATTATTGCACAGGTTCATTTATTCATTCATTTTGTGAACCGCTTAATCCTAATTAGGGTCACGGGGAGGCTGGCGCCCATCTCAGCCGACTCTGGGCGAGGGCAGAGTACTCCCTGGACAGCTCGCCAGGCCATCGCAGGGCAGAAACACACTGACGAAAATCAGCAATGGTTCTTTTACATGCCTCCCACCACAGACAGTGAGAGACATGGCCGGCATTTGATAACCCAGTTAGCTGTACTGGGGGGACAGCAGTGAGAACCTGTTGATAGTGGGGCTTGAACCCCTAACCTTGAAATCAGCAAGCCAGCACCCTGCCCCCCAGGCCACCACTGCCCCCTAATGATAAGTCATTTGTTTTCTTCATGTAGGTCTGTTAGTGACGTACAGGATATTATTGTGCTTTTGATATAGGTTATGCTATTTTATTTTGAAGAAAACATCAACACTTTTTCTACTTTCATGTTTTTCATGATACTTTTGTCCCTTATTCTTATGAAGAGTGCCAATAAATATGGATTTGACTTTAAGTCTAGTCAACACTGGTTATGAAATCCCTGTCCTGTAGTTTCCTCTATATCTCTATTGTAGCTGAATGTTTTTATATGACAGGCTGTTTACGCTGCTGTTAGATGATGTTAATCTTATGATTAATAAAGCCATATTTAATGTAAACAAGTCTTGTGTGTGTGTGTGTGTGTGTGTGTGTGTTAATGAATAACTCCCTGCTCTTTGTCCCAGGAGGAGTATCTTGAAGTGCAGTGCAGAGTGGTTAGAGTGGTGCTAGAGTGTAGTCTCTGGTTGTCTCTGCTTTTTTTGTTTGTATGTATGTTGTAAACCAAAAATGGTGAAAGATGGTGGAACTGTTTCCACGTAAATATCAAAACTACTTCTTCATGCGGTTTAATTTCGCTGCAGCATAATGAACAGTGAGATCACTGAAAATGACACTAATAGCTGTAAGTTTGTACAGACCTCAGAAATGTTATTATGTTACTTTGAAAAAGTTTATTAGCTCTCATGACCGAAACACAGCTGCAGGAAATGACACTTATAATCATGAATTATTCAGAGACGGTAATTATACTGCACATTACTGTTTAAATAAATTTGATCCTTATTAGTACCTTGTGACAGGATCATATTTTTTGGAAACTGTACACCTTACTCTTACTGCGTTAATGTCCAATTCAAAACTAATTACATGAGCAATTTCCCTAATTACTTGCTGAAATCTCAGGTTGAGATCCAGGGCTAGGCTTTCGGCCTCGAGATGATAAATAACAGAAATATGATAGAACAGGGTTGAAAAGCATTTAAGATATATATATATATATATATATATATACAACCAGAGTAACACAAACAAAGTGTATTGAAACTTAATTCCATTGTGGCCCTAGATTACAAATAAACATGGCAACCAGACAATTAGGGAAATACTGATGATAAAATGATGGGGGGGGGGGATATTTGTACAAAATAAATCAGTAAATAAAAATACAAAAAAATTGATAGAAATAAATAAAAAATATAGATAATGAAGCATATTAAATGAAAATACCTAATAAAATAAAATAAAATTGCATTCTCTTCTTATTCAGCAAACAAATAAAAATAATGATGTTTTGCCCTGTTTTTAAAAATAGCTTTACCATCACCGTATGACTAGGGAGATCATTCCATACCTTTAATGATGTAAAATAAAATGATCAAACACCAAATCGCTTGATATTGGGGATGTCCAAGAACATTTCACTGGATCTTGTATTCTTGTTATGTAAATTGGAGATAATAGGAAAATCTGTTGCTAGAAATTTAGGGGCGGTGCCATGAACTGAATTAAAAACATGATTTATTTTTATTTGTTCAACTGGTAGCATCTTGACCTGTCAGAATTCCTAAAGTCTTATGTGGGTTCTGGGGTGAGCGTTCAGAAGGAAGCGTATGATGACGTTGTTTTTCATGATCTGTAACCTTCTTTTATTGTTCTTGGTCAGACCAGAGTACCAAGAACAACTGGTATAATAAGTGGCACTAAATTAACGCAAATATTAGTACCTTTTTTGTTTCCGAATCAAAATGTCTATCCTGTCTGTGAAGGAACTTTTATTTTGAATTCGATTTGCTGATAATAGAATCAGTGATCTGATCTCCTTGACAATAATTGGTCCAAATTTAGTTCGATATATTTAACACAGGTTACTGCCAATGTTGGCCCCTGCACTGGCTACATCCAGATTGTTATCATTACAGATTTTGTCTTCCCCAAGTATAATAACATTTTGTTTTCTATTAGCCACCATCTGATGGACTCCATCTCAGAGGAAAAGCTCAGCTGAATCTCTGTGATGTTTTTGCCAGAAATGATTAAAGCAAAGTCATCAGCATACAACAGCAGCTTACAGCTCATTCCTGAGGGCATATTACTAACATATATCAAAAAGAGAAGAGGTCCTAGTATAGAACCTTGGGGGACCCCACAGGTTACTGATGCAGGAGCTGAGAGGGTGCCTCCAATCTCGACTGCCTGAAGCCTTCTATTAAGGTAGGATTAGAACCACGCAATGGTTAGTTCATTAAATTGTAAGACTTTCAGTTTGATCATCACATATCCACAGTATCAAAGGCCGTTAGGAGATAAAGTAACACCACACCAGTGTAGTTGCATTTACATTTACATTTACAGCATTTGGCAGATGCTCTTATCCAGAGAGACTTACAATTATCTTTTTTTTTTTTATACAACCGAGCAATTGAGGGTTAAGGGCCTTGCTCAAGGGCCCAACAGTGGTGATCTGCTGACCTTCGGATCAGTAACCCATCACCATCACCATCACCATCATTATATAATCTAATAAGTGGATTAAATGTGTCTGCGGAATATGATGATCTGAAGCAGTTCAGTGTTTGTCAGGTATTTATTGACTGGATCATAGATATTTTCTCTACTATCTCGGAGAAGACACTCAGTATAGACACCAGTCGATAATTATCAGGTTGAGTCTTAGAGTTCTTTTTGTGGATGGGAGTAATCCAAGCACATTTTAAATCAGAAGGAATGACACCACTGGTGATTGATAAATTTGCAATGTGGGTCAAAGGTTTACATAACTGGAATGCACCGTCTTTAAGAAATTTTACAGGTATTTGATCTAGGCCAGTGGCTTTTCTAGGATTGAGGGATTTAAGAAGATCCAATAATGTATCCTCGGACAATTCCATCAAACTAAAACAGTTTACCCCTTTGCACTTGTAGTACTCATACATCTTATTAATATAAATATTTCACCCTGGGGGCAGTTTATTGACTAGATCCTGAGCAATACTGGAAAACAAAGTTGTTAAATATGTTACCAACTTCCAATTTGTCACTAACCATCATACCATTACAATCTAATACAATACTATCACTTCTGTTTTTGCTTTTACTTGATGTTTCAACATTCTTCAAATTATTGCACAATTTCTTACTATTACTTATGTTTTTGTCAATCTTGCTCTATAATAATCAGATTTAGAAAAAAAGAAATTATCCACTTGAAATTCAGATCTGAATTTACAGAAGTAGTCATTCGATTTGGGATCTTTATTCTGTTTCACTTTTTGGAAAGTCTTCTTGCTTTCCGTAAAATGAGTCACATGACATAAAATCAGTACTGTGAAATTGCATAAAAAGTTAATAAATAATTAAAATAAATGAATAGATATTATTTTCATAATTGAGAATTATTTTTTAAAAAAGAAAGAAAAGCACTTGTTGAAGTCTACTTTTCTGCACCATACATTACTATATCCTCTCTTCATATTTCAAGATAAATTATTATTATTATTATTATTATTATTATTATTATTATTATTATTATTATTATTATTATTATTATTATTAGTGTGATGGTCTGACAAGGTGTACCCTGCTTGCACCCAGAGTCTGCTGGGATGGGATTCAGCCTCCCTGTGACCCTATTTGGGGACAAAGCAGTTTAGAAAATAATAATAATAATAATAATAATAATAATAATAATAATAATAATAATAATAATAATGATAATAATAATACCAATAAATAATAATAATATTAATAAGAAGAAGAAGAAGAAGAAGAAGAAGAAAAACAATAATACATTTTGAAAAATCTATACTTTATTATTATTATTATTATTATTATTATTTCATTTTCTGAACCGCTTAATCCTTATTAGGGGGCGCGGAGAGACTGGTGCCCATCTCAGCCGACTCTGGCCGAGGGCAGAGTGCACCCTGGACATCTCGCCAGTCCATCATAGGGCAGAAACACGTTGACATATTAGATAAAAGTCAGCAATGGTCTGCACTGGGGGGACAGCAGTGACAACCCATCAATAATGGGGCTTGAACCCCTGACTTTGGGATCAGTAATCCAGCACTGTACCACCGGGCCACAACTATTATTATTATTTTATTTTATTTATTTTATTTTATTTTATTTTATTTTATTTTATTTTATTTTATTTTATTTTATTTATTTTATTTATTTTATTTTATTTTATTATTTTTTTTTTTTATTTAATTTAATGCCCTGCGATGGCCTGGCGAGCTGTTCAGGGTGTACTCTGCCCTCGCCCAGAGTCGGCTGAGATGGGCACCAGTCTTCCCGCGACCCTAATTAGGACTAAGCGCTTCAGAAAAGGAATTAATGGATTTAATTTAATTTAATATTTAATTTAATTTAATATTATTTAATTTATTTTAATTAATTTATTTGTTTATTTTTTGCAGGGGGTTATTGAACAGTAATTAGACTAAATACAGTCAATATGTGTGAGTCAGTGTCGTCACAGAGCCTTCTGCTGTCGACGGTATCTTCTACTGCTCACTGATTGGTAGCCCGATGACACAGCCAGCCAATCCAGAACAGCCTATGCGGAAGTTATGCGGAGCCATTTAGATTCTTCGATTTACAACTCATGTGAATTCATGGCCCCTGGTTTACAGATGGTTTGTAGCTTCGTGAACGTGTGAATGACGGTGATGTAAAACGCAGCAACACCAAAGCCGGACTCAGAAACTGTCAAAAACACAGTGACTGAAAGTCATATCTTTTTTTTACCTCAGTAAATCAAACTTCAAGTTCTTTACAGCAAGTTCGCTTCTTTGGTAAGTTGTCCATCTAATCGCTGTAGTAATATGTGTGTTTTATGACGTGTTAATTACTGAGGTGTAACTCGGGTAGTTCTGGGCTCAGGCAGGTGTTAGTTACACGGTTCACTCAACGACTTGTAACTTTATTTCTAATTTCCTTTACCAGTTGAACACAGTACCCGTGTTTTAAACCAACTCCTTGATTAAGAAACGACTCCGAATTCAATATCAGTCCAAAATAACTCGTTGTATAACAACAACAATAAGAACTTTTATGTACGTTTGGTGATAACATCACATGACTCCATTTTGGCATTATTTTCATGATTTAACAACTCTACTAGCTCGCCTGTCTTTTAATAAATGCAAGCTGGTATGTAAATGCGTTAACTGCTCAGCTGTTTCAGTGCTTCTGAGTACATTTAGCTTGAAATAAAGAGCTAGTGGAAATATTGTCAGTTTTTTTAACCCACCTATTTTCCGCCAGGTTTAACCGTTGATTTGCTTTGATTGTAGCCAATCAAAGCGAATGCGGGGGACGGTTTACTCAATCATCGCGCTGGAGGCGGGATTTTGTCTGAATACGGGTGGAAACAGCTTCTAATGACTATCATTATTAATATGCAGTAATGTAAAAGAAAATGTTAACATTGGAACCCATAATGAAAAACTCATTAAAGCAGTTTCTGCTTAAATACTGATGTTTTATGTTAAACATAAAAAAAACCAACTTTGATTTTAGTTGTCAATCAAAATGATTGGCACCTGTACTATTATTGATGCTGAAGTTTTATTTGGGAAAAATGCTGCATGTGCTTATTCCTGGCGGATAAATCTGTGTCCAGGGTCTTTTACCTTTCTCTATACAGAATTTTAAACTATTCCGTTAATTCACAGGGAATTCGATGGAGAAATCGAAGCAGGATCGCTTCGACCGAGCCAGACTGCTGGTGGTTAAGGACGGGTACGAACGGGCGTTCGAGTGCATTAACAAGGCTCTCTCCGAGGACGAGGCTGGACACAAAACGCAGGCTTTGGATCTTTACCAGCAGGGACGTCAGCACCTTCTCCGAGCGCTCAGCGTCCCCACGAGTGGAGATGAGTGCTTGGGTGCTCAGTGGGACTCGGCCCGGCAGATGCAGCGGAAGATGCAGGACACTCTGGACAACATCGTGTCTCGATTGGCGGTGCTGGAGAACACCCTGAGTCCCTCAGCCCCTCCTTCCATTCCGAGCAGACCACAGAATGCGGCGCCTTCTCAGAACTTGTACCCCGCGCTCCCACTAAGACCACCACCACCCACTGTGCTGTTCCCCAATGGCCAGCACGCAGGAACCGATCAGCCGCCTGCATACTCCCCGCAAGCTGCCGACGGACACGTCAGTGTGTCATATGGTACAGCTTCAGGTGAGCTGTCTTTAGTCGGCGAGGAGTTCTACAGCAACGCATCCAGCGCTAGCACCTCACCACAGGTGTTAGGGGAAGACGGAGAGGAGCTTCTGTTCCTGCCCAACGGAGTCCAGATCTTCTTCGTCACTCCAGAGGGACACGTGAGCGCACCCTCTTACCCAGGATACCTGCGAATCGTTAAGTTTACCAACGACCGTTCAGAGACGACGCCCGCCAGACCACCTGCTTTCCTCCAGGTAAGACGTAGACCTCGCAAAATTGTCAACACTAGCTATTATTAGCATTAACAAACTAAAGTTTTACTAAAACATACCTACAACATATGCTAAAACTATCAGTAATGTAGAAATGATTATTGCAATACTGATTCAAAGACAATATATTGTCCAAGCTGAAGATTTAAAAATTAACACTTAATGTTAAAACTGAAATGTGGTTGTGTCCTGATTCATGCAACAAAACAGGAAGTAAAATTAACCGGACAAGTTTTGAATAAGGAAATGAACTCATTTGAATAGTTGATTCTGATTGGTCAGTTATGGTGTTTAATAGCTATAACAAATCTAGTAGCAAAAACCCGACCCGTCGAGAAAAGAGGACAGCAAGTAGAGGAAAACGCTTTTTGAAATTTGAAACTCGCTCGATAAATAAGGGAGATACAACAATCTGAAGTCCGGAGTAGATTGCGGTCCTCGTTTATTTCAATACATTGACATTGTATTAGAATTGACAAAAACTAAGGGTGCCTTTTTTCACTCACCCAATTTTCATATAACATCAGTTTATTGGCTTAGTAATAGGAGCAGAGTTGTGAAATTTCACATACAGGGGTTTTGCCACTTGCCAAATAAAATGGCGGGCATAGATTTGGTGAGCGGTGAGCGCCTGACCTGGAAATATGCAAGTTACCTGGTTACCATAGCAACAAAACATGACAACTGTTGCTAAATACTCTTGAAATTCCCTATTCCTCTACAAAGTTTGCTAATTTGATAACACCCCCCCCCCCCCCACACACACACACACACACACACACACACACACACACACACACACACACACACACGTGCGCCTTTTCTTTAAAATGTGTCTGAAATGCTCTACACTATAGCACTGTAATAAATCAGATTAGCAGCACGTCCTGATGCTTCCCACTTACTAAGCATGCCTTTAATTTCATTCGGATGGATGGTTTCCTCCGGTACCTCCGGTTCCGATCCACTGTTCTTTTCACTGGCGGCGTTCGTACACTCACGCAAAGAGCAATGCACAGAATACAAAAACAAAGTTCCGAATACGTCTTGATGCTGCTGCGAGCGCGAGTAAACCCAGCACACACCCATGCGAACATTTGATTAATGAGCTACTAAGATTTCAGCGGCTCTCAGACTGGACCGCCGGTCCATCCTTCGGGGCAGTTTTTACCGTGAAAACGGCGACTAATCTTCCTAAATTGTGGTTCTGTTTCATCTATATTGTCTTACTAATGCAACCGTTGCCTTTGTTTGGAAATGACGTCACTGATTCCCTAGTCCCATTGATTCTTCCTGTTGCGGGGTGTTGCGGAATCTCTCCTCTGATTGGCTGCCAAGTTTTACGTGATGGAGATTACCCAAGTTCCAGGAATTGCAAAAATTAGTAACGGAAGTGGGGAAGCCCACCGGGACCATGACGCATGCTATACTGGCCGTGAGTGGCGCGGTCCGGCGTCGCGTTGGGAGATGTGGTATAGCTATATTTAATCATAGCCGTTTGGCGCAGTGGCATATCGGTTAGCACGTCCGCCTCACAGCAAGAAGGTTGCGGGCTCGGGTATCGGACTTGCCGAGGGCGTTTCTGTGTGGAGTATGCATGTTCTCCCATGCTTGTGTGGGTTTCCTCCAGGTGCTCCAGTTTCCTCCTACTGTTCGAAGACATGCACATTAGGCTAACTGGATTCTTGATTGCCCCCAGTGTGGGTGGTCGCACGCGCGTGTGTGTTGGCCCTGTGAGGGTGTACCTCGCCTTCGCCCAGAGTCGGTTGGGATGGGCTCCAGCTCGCCGTGGCCATAATAAAGTTAATATTGCAGACAGTGAGCTGGTCATTATCGCAAAACAAACGCCTTCAGGGTGATTCGAGTCTCTTCCACTGATCACTCTCTCAAGAAAATCACAGACGTGTATCCGGACTAGTGTAACCAGACGACCGCTGAGTTTAGCAGAAGTCAGTAGTACGTAATCCTGCCTGCAATTTTCTCAGAAGAGGACGGAGGGGGAAAAAAAACCCAGACATGGCCGATGTAGATGGAAAGGTTTTTTTTCCCCTCACTAATTTATTCATTTATTCATGGCCCATCTCTTCCGTATCACATGTCAACTACCAATCAGGGAGGGCAAAGGTCACCACGTGATTTCTCTGAAGCACATGGTGCCAGCAGACTGCGGTTTTGTTTTGTTTTTTTTGTTTTTTTGTTTTTTTGTGAACTGCTGCTCATGCAACGTCAGGACTGATTTAACCCACTCAGAGGAAAGCGCTATCCGCCCACCTTGATTGACATGAGGTTACAGATTGTCAATCACGTTATGAGGCGATTGACAGGGAAGAGAGTTTACGCCATCTCTCAGAGCCTGTCCAGTTATGCTTACTTGGGCTCCTGGATTGTTGCGATATCATCAGGATTCAAACCACCCGATGAGAGGGTGAACGCTTTCCTATTGCGCCACTCGAAAGCCTTGAAAGCTGAAATTATGACGTCATCGCTTATTTTACTTTTGAGGTTCAAGTCCCAGTGCCAGCAAGCTGCCCCTGTTGAGCACTTGAGCAAGGCCCTTAACTCTTACTTGCTCAGTTATATAAAAAAAAAAAGGAATAAATTGTGAATGTAAGTCGCTTTGGATGAGGGCGTTTTCAGTGTAAAGTAAAAGAACGGACTCTTCAGAGGTGACGGAGGTCAAGAAGATCTTACCCTTAGATATTAACACAAGTCTTGGTGCTGTTATCTCGTTAAACGATAAGTAAATAACACATGACTTTATTGGATTGCAGTTCAGACCAGATAAGCTCCGCCCACACCGCCCTTTCCCCCGCTTTCACAAACCACGTGGATGATATTGCAGGCTCAGTTATGCAGTCCTGCCCCGTCCGTCTGTCCTAACATCAGTCACGTGAGGTGTGTATTCACTACCCTTTATCTGTCAGGGTGTCCTGGAATGACATCTGTATTAGAAGTCATGTGGTTTTGTCATGCTGGAAGAAATAAAAATGATTGGATGAGTGTAATATTGTTAAAGATGGCCGTGTAGACGATACAGTAAATCAGTTTAGTTATTTTCATTTGTGGAATTAAATCATGGAAGAGATCTGGATGTCTGTTTAAACACTTAGAATAGTTTCCAGATGAACTTCGGAATCAGAAGTGTTTACGAACACCCTGGAAGAAAATCCCGCCGGTTTTTATGTCTCTTCAACATCTGTCTGTGCTTTATAAACTCGCCACATGGTACCGACATCACGCCAGCTCGCGAGCCTGATTTCGACAGTAATTATTAGATCATGATCAAATTACTCGTTTTATAATACTCTATTATTTTATTGTTATACTAATATTTACTCTCAGTCCTGCTGAGAATGAAGTTCTGGTCTTTTGGTATTGATCATCTTTTTTTTTATTTCGATATTTATGCATCAGATCATGAACTGCTTAATCCTAGTAGGGTCGCGGGAAGGCCGGAGCCTGTCTCGGCCAACAGCGGGCAAAGACGAGGTTCACCCTGAACAGCTCGCCAGACCATAGCAGGGCCGATTCACACTCACACCTAGGGGTGATTTGGAACAGCAGTCAACCTAATGTGCATGTCTTTGGACTGTGGGAGGAAACCGGAGTGCCTAGAGGGAACCCACGCAAGCCTGGGACTCAAATACGCTACACCACCGTGTCACCAAGACAATTTATTGTTTCTTTAATAATAATTAATTCATTAATTAGTTAGGGATTTATATTTTTTTTACGTATTTACTTCACCGTGCATTTATTTACTTTTGTTTGCCCAGTTATTTATTCATTTGTTTGTTTACTGAACCAGTTAATGAGCGATGTATTTATTTCTCTGCTTAAACATTTAATGTAGCCATATATTTATTATATTTAGTCATTTTAGTTAGCCATCTATTTATTTAGTTAGTTAGTTAGTTGTTTAGTTTAGTTTAGTTTAGTTTAGCTAGTTTGTTTATTAAGTGTGATGAGGCACATATTTATTCACTTAGAAGAGAGAGAGAAAGAGATAATAATAATATTAATATTAATAATAATAATAATAATAATAATAATAATGATAATAAAAATGCTGACTTTTTTAAGACAGTTGTACCAGTGCTCCCAGAAGGGTGACTGGTGTTGTACCACACTAAAACAGGGATTCATCATCAATAGTATTATAACGGAATTTTGCGAATCATCCAATCTACAAATAAATTTACACAATACTGATTCCTGCGTTACCCTGGCTTTACAGTGGGGCACGATCTCCCCGATTTGAGAGAATCATGAGGAGCGTGGGAGGTAGTGGGATCGAATCTTGATGATCTTGAGGGAACTTGTGATGGCCGCAATTTTGGACTGTCAAAAATTCTGCTGCGATTATCACGATGCATTACGATCTGACGCCGTGGGAATCGTAGTAGAGCACAGCGCAGCTTAACAGACCTTAACAGACCTCGATGCGCCATCGTAGGGGATCTTGATGATCTTGGAAACCCGATTCCTTCAAGTTTCATCTCTTGGATGCAGCCCGCATCCATCCTGCCTAGATATGACTGGACTTTATAGTATATGGCATTGTCTATACATGTCGTCATCATCATCATGATCAGCAGCAGCAGCAGCCACTTGATCATATGATCATACAGCCAGTTTCGCAGCCGCTTTGAAGGACAGATAAATCTGTCATATCTTTATCATACTTTAAATAGTTAATTGTAATAAGAAGGTATTTGGGATTTCAGTGTTCATTCTAGCTGTCATCATGTAGCCCCGCCCCCGAGATCTAGGCTAATAACTTAACATGCTCCTTCTCAGCACCGTTGATTAGTTTAAGTACAAATGAAGTACTGTTTGTCTTTTCCCAAACAGTGCACTGACTCCAGAAACTGAAATGCCCCTCTCATGTCCTGAAACCCGTGAGAGCTGAGTGTCCCTCAGAGCATGTATTTTTAGTTGAACTTTCTCCTGGACAGGAAATGTGAAAGACGGACTGGGCTTCAGGTCATCACATTCAGAGTGCAGTCCCCAAAGCACCGTTCTGTGTTTTAATTAAATATAGTCTTGTGATGCATGGCGTGACAGGGTTTTAGGCATTAGACACTGGCTGGCACATGTCTCAAATCAAGGGGGAATCCCACATACTGATGTTTTCATCTGGCATTGCCTGAAGTTGAAGGGGGAAAAAAAAATATATATATATATATATATATATATATATATGTATGTAA
>JAQMYF010000013.1:5588620-5603645 GCA_030014195.1 Neosilurus mollespiculum | reverse complement strand
GAATCGACATGATCGAGAAAGATTAGTGATATGAGAAGAGAAGGACAGGCAGTTGTCCATGGTTACTCCAAGGCTTCATGCAGTGACCGAAGGAGAGATCACAGAGCTGTCCAAGGTCTTGATGTGGGGATGAGTCAGCTGGGATGAACAGCAATTCAGTCTTGCTGATAGTTGGTGATGATGCTGACTGATGGTTGGTGATTGTGTGGGTAAATAACTTTTAGTAGTTTGTGCTGGTTATTACACACATTTTAAATATTCAGCATTTTTTCGTTTGTTTGTTTGTTTGTTTTATTTGATCAATTATTATTATTTTTTTTTGTGGCCGAGTCTGTGTGTGTGTGATGCATAAATAATGAACAACCTTTATCAGGAGATCATTTATCCTAATTAATTTTTAAAAGCCCCTGGGAGACAATTTGGCCAGTTTTAATTATCTCCAGTGCTTTTGCGGAACTCACGGTCCTTGTGATCTGTTTCTGAGTTGCTAGGCGATTGCCTGCAAAAGTAATTTGACTGTTTTGCAGGTTTATAATGTTACAACCTCTGAAACGACTCCTGCCTAGATCAGATTTATTGCTCATGATAGAATATGTAGCAGGAAGCCTCTCTATACACATTATGTTTGAGAATTTGCCAGCAGGGTAACATTAAAATATATTATTTCCTGTTCTCATTAGCTTTTATTTTGTAATGTTCAGCAGTAGAAGGACTTCCATTGCCGATGGATAAATCGTTTATACAGATTATATAGTAGATAACCACTGTCTACTCATTCACTGATATTAAAATTTGATTATATTTGAAAGATTTTATATTAAATTTGACAAATATTTGATTTGTGGTCATTATTCCGTTGTGCCCCAGAAAAAAAAAATAAAAATATGACTCCTCATCTCTGTTGTTACCGTTAAATTTCGCACTGTGCTGCAACCAGAAGCGCAAGCACTAATTGTTGTATTTGGTGCTTGTAGTTCCAGCAGGACCTACAGGTTATGAGTCTGTCATTCAAAAAGCAGCACCTCATCACTCACGCCGATTCCCTAATGACAGATCCGGAGGACAAACACACCGACTAAGCCTCGTTCTCAGAAACGTCCGGCCGAGTTCTGTGAAGAGGTGCTGTGACTGCTGATGTGACGATGTGATCTGATTCAGGCCATTAGTGGAGTAAACCAAAATGTGTGTGTGCGCACATGCGTGCGTCTGTGTGTGGCTTACTGGGTGAGTCAGAAAGTAGGAAGAAGTTGCAAATGCTGGCCAAACAGATTAAATGGAACTATTATTCAGTGTTTGGTCCTCGGAACGGTGATTCATCTGTTGTTTATGGACATTTTGAATAAAATTGATTACCAAAAATCTGATTATCCCTAAACCAGAAACATAACAAAGCCAAAAACAAAGACATCAAGAAAACACAGAAACAGATGGCTTTGACCATGGTATGCTTATGACATGAATGCGACCTTCACAATAGCTTACATAAAAGGATGAAGTGAGCAAACACTCTACAGCTGGAAAAGCCTTGTTTATGAGGCAGCTCTAAAGAAAAAAAAGCCAGAGTGATTATTGGCAGGAAGCCTATGCTAACCCAGCTAACCACTCTGTATAACCATGGTGAGCAGAAAAGCATCTCAGAAGATACATGTCGAACCGAGGACAGCACAGACGCTTTAAAGCAAACCCCCTGAACCCAACTGTGTATGTTAGGGTGCATAGGAGTACTACATCTTGAAAATGTGAAAGCTCTGGAAAGCTGTAAGCTTTGCTAAAAATGTATTGCTTGGATGGTATATGAAGAACTGCTTAGATGTTGTGTATCTGAAAGGAAAAAAAAGACAGATCTATGTATGCACTAGCTCTAAGCTTCTGGTAATGGTGGCTCAGTGGTTATGGTTCTGGGTTCAAGCCCCAGTACTACTGCATGGCCACAGTTGGGCACTGGAGCACCACCTTAACCCTCAATTGCTCAGCTGTGTAACAAAAAAAAAACAAAAAACAAAAAAAAAGATAAATGTAGGCAGCTCTGGGTAATAGCGTCTGCCAAATGCCGCAAATGTAAACTAGCCTATATATAAGTATACACATTTTCCTTATCCAGTTCCAGCTTCAGTGGTCAGAACATGCCATCAGAATGATAGAGGAGAGGATACTGGAGGCTCTTATTTACCGCAGAGGTCAAGATCAAGATCAAGAACAACCTTGAAGCCACAAACATTCATTACACAGGCCTTGAGAAGCTGGCTTTGATAGGCAGGAGTGGATAAGCTCCCTCTCTGTCTTGCTTTCTGGTGCCCATCTCAGCCGACTCTGGGCGAGGGCAGAGTACACTCTGGACAGCTCTCCAGGCCATCGCACGGCAGAAACACGCTGACAGCAGTGCAGCCTACTCTTGACAAAAGTCCAAAAATTTTTTGTTTCTATATTATAATATTTAAAATATTGTGGAAGTGTGTGCTTCTAAGTATAAAGCGTAGATGTAAACTTCAATATTTTTGTGTTTTGCTAACACTAGAGACCAGGCTGGCTCGTAGATGCTAAGTGAAAAGCTCTGTCTTGCTTTCTCTCTCTCTCTCTCTCTCTCTCTCTCTCTCTCTCTCTCTCTCTCTCTCTCTCTCTCTCTCTCATTATATGTTTATAATTTAGGAAAAATATATTTAGAGTAGCCTTTTCTTTACAGAGTTTATCCTTTTAGGTTGTGTCAAAGCAAATAAACACATATGAGAAATCGAGTTTCTGCGTGTAGCCCTGTGAAATCTTAAAATTGATATTATTTTGCTTGTTTAGTGGAATAAGACAAATTGGAAAAATAGGTCTTTTTTGCTTTGGGAAGCTGAAATCGTGATCTTTTCCAAGGTGTATGCAACACCATGCATTTTCTATACTGTTCATAAACAGCACAGAAAGCTTGGTTAAACTTCTTACCAGGTCAGGTAACCATTACAGCATCACCTCTTTCTCTTCTCTCTATCTCTCTATCTCTCTCTCTCTCTCTCTCTCTTCCCGGAGAGAAGCCCCTGTAGTATATGTAAATGCCACTGGTGTTGTGTGGGTGACCTGATTGCACCACATTTGCGCAAGTAGGCTCTACGTACAGTGCCGAGCTCAGAGGGATGTTAATGCGGTTTGGAAAGTGAATTTTATTTTCACCGATCTGATGAATCAGCTTCCTCTGCCGCAGTGTTCTAGCCTGCAAATACTAAAGCCCCGAGGTATTAAAGGGTCAGATGTGTACCACCATGTTTTCTGTTATTTTTCATACCACTGAGTTCTTCTTCATAACTCTTAATACACTACATTTTTTGGTGTAAAACAGGGTCCCAAACAGCTCTGCAGTGTTTCTGTGGACTGCTACTGTAGAAGTTGTATCTTCCAGTACTTTAGAATACTCTAGGAACTCTTTCCACTGTTTGGTAAAAATCGATTCGGAAAATTGTGTTACAAATGATTCCCATTTTGTGAGGTAATAAGAAATATATCAGGAGTAAGACAGCGATGGAAAATCAGATGCTTTTGGGAACATGCTTTGATTGGTGGAACAAGGATCATTTGTCTGATTAGGCTGGCACCTAACTTTTGCTTTAATGGGCATATGAAGCAAACACTGTAAAAATAAATACATTAATAAATCTAATTCACCCTCCTAACATTTAGTAAAATGTTAAAGAGTATATTCAAAAATACTAAAGCTTTAATATAAATTAAACGATACTGATATATTAACTAAAATGCTAATATATTTGAATAACTTTATTGGCGGTGCCTGCGGAAGGTGGGCTGGCTACCTCTGATTGGATGGTTTTATTATTTATTTAGTTTTATTAAAATTTCATGATGTAGAGAAGGACCAAACCATTAACTCTCTATGCTAGCATGGGCTTTTCTTTCTAAGACTCAACTAGTGGATGTAATTTTGAGCTATTTGTATTACATAAAACATCAATATTGTTAATATTAACATCAGCACTGTTGTGTTTCATGACATTACCGTCACAGTATTAAGTTTACAGCTAAATTTCAACTACTTAAGGTTACTTTACCTTTTTTAAGTGTACCTGTGGTAAATTAGTGTTACTAGCTCTTTAAAACGATCACGTATAACATCAGCGGTTCCTTCTGGCAACATCAGTAAATGCCTGATTTTAAAGTGCACGTGAGTGTTACAACTCTCGGCGTACTCAGAGACATGTTGCGTTTCTGATTGGCTGTTCCAGCCTGGTAGTGACTCGAACTTGTTAGATAGGCTGGGCCACGTCACTGACCCGTGTAGCTTTACACATTATCGTCCAGTGCTGAGCTGCACAGACAACAAGCGCAGAAATTTTTGTTCCTAAACCAACTATCGCCAGGAACGCCGAGACGGCAAAACTTTAGCTGCATAAACCATTTTGGATTCACCGTCACGCTCAGCTCTGGCAGCGTTCTCATCCTCACAGTCACTAGAATGTGATGTCTCACCGTCTCCACAACAGTCCTCCCTCTCTGGTTCATACAGCTAAAGATTTTCAGCCATTTTCTCCAAATTGTTAGCCATAATTGTTTCTTGAACATGTTTTTTTTTGTTTGTTTGTTTGTTTTTAAATCACCTAAAATGTTACTCGCTAAAAAGAGCTGCTTGCTTACTTATTTTGGACAACACTGCCTAATGAGTTCACGTCATTTCTAGGGGGGAAATGCCTGCTAACTATTGGTTCAGCTTCTGCTAATGATTCACGAGATAAAATCACCCCGTTTTGTGCTTTTTATGGTCATTTATGTAAAAAAAAAAGTGTCTGTATGAGTTAAATGTATTACATACACACAAATTATGCTGTAAGGATGAGCAATACATGCACACTTTAAGGTTATAGAGACATTTAAATTAAATTATAATCGGGCATACTGGTAAAAAAAAAAATAATAATAACATTATATGTCAATAAAGTGAAAAAAGCGTAATATCTCCCCTTTAATTTTTAATGGCATGCAGTATATTTTGGAGTGGATAGAGCACAAATTTATTAGCTAGCCCTTTGGCCAGATAAAAGCTAACTGGAGCTGCTCAGGTTAGCTGGAAACCTGATTGAGGATTACCTAACTATCTGGGTTTCCTCAGGGATCTCGACTTTCCTCCTGACTTGCATGTCAGTCAGTGTACTGGTTAGGATAACTCATCCTGAGGTGGAAATGTGTTCTGGCACCCCAGCATAGGCTGGCATATCATTCATGTTGTGTGCCATATCCCAGGATAGACGGCATGACCCCAACCAGGATAAAAGAGCTATTAAAAGCGGCTTGAGTGTGGGTTTATCACGCAATAGTCAAGCAATCCTTGATTAAAAATTAGCAAAACTACTTTTTCTTGACTTAGACATATAGTCGTACTACAAAACACAACATTGTTTTTCTTGGAGAATACAATCATGGCATGTTTTTTTAACCTTCAAATAACTCCGTGGTACACTCTGCCTACTGCTGAAGGATACTGAAATAGAGCAACAACATGATGATTCAGTCTGAGAACCTCTGGCACATATGATTCAGGTTGATTTGTTTTTGCTTCCTAGTTAACACCTACAAAGAATTCTTCTTCATCATCTTCTTCTTCTTATTATTATTATTATTAATTTATTTATTTTCTGAACTGCTTAATCCTAATTAGGCCAGGGAGGCTGGCGCCCATCTCAGCCGACTCTGGACAAGGGCAGAGTGCATACTGGAGAGCTCGCCAGGCCATCAGCAACCCAATGGCCCACTCTTTATGAACGTCAGCAATGGTTCTTTTACATGCCTCTCACCACAGACAGTGATAGTGGGGCTTGAACCCCCGACCTTCGGATCAGTAATCAAGCACCCTACCACCAGACCACCACTGCCCTATTATTATTATTATTATTATTATTATTATTATTATTATTATTATTATTATTATTATTATTATTATCGCGGAACAGTGGCACAGTTGTTAGCATGTCCACCTTACAGCAAGAAGGTCCTGGGTTTGATTCCCGGGCTCAGGCGTTTCAGTGTGGACTTTGCATGTTCTCACCGTGCTTGCATGGGTTTCCGCCAGGTTCTCCGGTTTCCTTCCACAGTCCAAAAACATGCACAGGAGGCTAATTGGCTGTTCTAAATTGCTCCTAGGTTTGAGTGTGAATGGTTGTGGGTGTTGGCCCTACAATTGTCTGGCGAACTGTTCAGGGTGTACCCCGCCCTCGCTCCGAATTAGGATTAAGCGGCTTAAAAAATCATTTTATTAATATTATTATTAATAATAATTTTTTTAACAGTCAGAAGTGACTCATCAACATCCTGTACCTTCAGATGTAGTTTTAATTGGCAACTTTTTTAGATCCAATTCAGGATTTCGCATCACTTAATCTCAACTGTCATTGCACTCTAATAAATAAAGATCACATCTGCCAAATTTATGCCAGTTATCTCATGATGAGACTGCGTTAATCCTAAATAACCCTCGATCTGGCAGCTCCTCCTTCGGCTCTGATGTCAGACACACGCAGGAGGAGGAGTGTGTGATCATTCAGCGGCTCGGCTCATTCATAGAAACGCTCACACACACAGACACACACACACATGCACACACCATGAGCTCAGCAGCTCTAACACTTTGCTCCAGCAGCTCAATACATTCTGGACCCGGTGAGATTTTACCAGGCTCCTCATCCAAGAGGGAAAAATTCCTGGCTGAAAATGCAACGGGTGGGTGTGATTTTCTTTCCTTCTTCCACAAAATGTCAAAGCTGTTTCTTACAGCAAATTTTCTAGTTCTTTTAAAGGCTGACATTTGAAATAAAAGTTACACTATAATCGGACTTTATCAGATTGTTAACTGTTACATACACAAGATTTTTCTTGATCCAAGCCGTTGTGCAAGTAGCAATTTTACATTGTTGTAGTTGTTGTTTTTTGTTTTGTTTTAGCTTTAGATTTTATCATTAGACATAATTTTATATAAAAATGTATTTTACCTGGTTAGCATGTAGAGCTAACATGTAAAAATGCCTTAATGAACCATTATCAACATCAACATCATCATTATTTACTTACTTTAACTCAGACTGTTCTTGTGTCACACTATCTACAAATTAGAAGCACGTCATGACAAGTAATCACGGGTCCTGAATGGTTTGTCAGTACTGAGAAACTCTTCTCAGTATTCTGGCTGTTCCTAATACTCTTGTTTTTTGTATCAGACTCAAATATTGTGAGTCATTCTCATATTGTGAGAATGACTCACAATATGGCTTTCACGGAAAGCGTTCTACTGAACGTGCGATTTTAGACATGAATTAATCAAACTGAAAATAATACGGACAGAAAAATGTATTTGTGACGGATATTTATAGATTTACAAAAAGCTTTCGATACATTTACAGCATTTGGCAGACGCTCTTATTTAGAGCGACTTACAGTTATCATTTCTATACAACTGAGCAATTGAGGGTTAAGGTCCTTGCTCAAGGTCCCAACAGTGGTGATACTGGGGATTGAACTCTTGACCTTGGGATCACTAACCCATTGCTTTAACCACTAAGCCACCACTGCCACGGATACGGTCGATCACTCCATATTACTAAGAAAGCTCTCACACTATGGGATAAGTGGTCTAATAAATAAATGATTTGTGTCATATTTAATAGATCACCGACAAACAACACAAACTGGCCCAAAGATTATAACCAAAAAGGAAGTGATGTTGTCAGGAGTCCCACAAGGTGCCGTCCTGGGACCCTTGCTCTTTCTAATCACCGATAAGCTATCTTTAAACATAAAGTAGTCTAATTTCGTCATTATCTTTCGACCTAGACAACGAAAGCTAAATCATGAAATAAATTTAAAAGTACTTGACCATCTTGCAAATAGCTACATCTCCTTAGAATGCAAAATTTACATCAAATACCTAGGCTTACTAATTGATAAATCTCACATGGAAATACCATGTATCTTATATTGCTTCAAAAATAACTAAAACAATAGAGATTATCGCCAGACTAAGACATTTTGTTCCACTGAATATCTTGCTACACATCTACAGATCTTTTATCCAACGTTATTTACTACATGGTATAGTTGCATGGGGCCAAGCTGGCAAAATACACCGAAATAAACTTTTAATACTTTAAAAACGGGCCCAACGTCTAATGCACTTCGGTGATTACTCCTCCCATGTAGTACCCTGCTTCATCTCCTTCAACTTCTCACCTTTGGATCTTCTTTATTTTAAAGCAGGAGCAATTTTAATGCACAATATAGCCAATAATTTAACTGTCTTCTTGCAGTGATATGTTCATCACGTTGTATGTTGAAGTCCCATAGGATATTGACTTGAATTTTGCTTTGTATATCATGTGACTTCAGTGTGAGCACTGCAAGTTTCTATTTCACTTCACTGAATCGCGCTTACTCATGAAACAGTCGTCTCTGTCGGCCTTTGCTTCAGGAAGCCCCTCATATTTGCATTCCGTGTCCTCATTCAGTTTGTATGATGGAACTATTTCAGGTCTTCCTCTCTACTCTTTTCAGTGACATGATAGAACATCTGCAACTAGTTCATCCCTTTTCCGCCAACAGTGTCCGATACATCTTATACTATATTGATGGTCACTGCGTGAGCAGGATATCCCAGAAAGTTCACTATGAGATGTTTAGTGCAGTATGTTCCATTCTGATGAAGGTGCCATTTAGTAATTTGTTCCTTTTTTAATTTTGGAGAATGGCTGGAGGTGTAAATCTTGTTCATACTATTTGAAGCTCACCAGGCTTTAGTAATTCTAGTGGCTGCCTTGTAGAATCATCTGGGGAAAAAAAACAAAAACAAAAAAAAAAAACAACGTATAAGTAAAAATATACAAAATGTATTTATATTAATTTAATTATATTTTTATATTTAATAATAAATATAATAAAATTTGAAGCTTTTTTTTGGTGATATTTAGGAGACTGCATCAAATTTGTGTGGTTTTATTACTCATGTTTACTTTGCGTTTTTAAAACATACATTAAACAGGTTGATGGAAAGACGATGAATAATTTTGTTACATGATCAGCATCATTCCAGCTACCACCCCAGTATTATTCTTCATAATAAAGGCTGTGATTTGTACTATTTCCATATAATACAGCAGTCAGCCAAAGGATTAACTTAATATTATTATCTGTTTTTAGTTCTTTTTAACTTTGCATTCATAAAATAAGTAACTTCTTATTAGCAGTGGTGTTATAAATTAGTTTTTTCTCTCCCAGGACCTATTGCCAATTTTTCTTTGTTGAAGTTAAGAAGAAAAACTGTGATTGACATGGTACTATAAACTGCAAACTTCAGTGTCCTGGATTGGGAATTTTAATTGAACATCTTTTAAATGGAAAACCATCATCATCTTCTACTTGATCCGGGGTCGGGTCGCGGGGCACCGTGACATTCAGATATGTCTGTCCATCCGTCCCCCTCCAGCTCTTCCAGGGGGACACTAAGGAGTTCCCAGACCAGCCGAGAGACATAATCAATCCACCCCAGGGCCTCTTCCCGGTTGGACATGCCTGGAACGCCACACTAGGAAGGCATTCAGGAGGCATTCTAATCAGATGCCCAAGCCACAGAAAAACCACTGCTGGTCTTAGAGCCGCTGTGCACCATTGAATAAATAGCACCTTATGCTTTGAGAATTCAGTAACACTGTTTTTAAATTGATTTCAATTGTGTTCTAGACTATATTATTGTCTTTTCTTTTACTCAGCTAATGGAACAGCAGGAAGTCAGCTTTCAACGCCTCGCTCGGGCAAGTCCCCGAGTCCATCCCCCACCAGCCCAGCCAGCCTCAGAAGACGACGGGTAAGATCTCCTAATTTACATTTCATTTTTAGAATTAACATGCTTAGAGAAAACTAGAGGCCAGAAATAAATAAAATGTGCCTGCTGTATTAGTTGCACATTAAAGTGCTTATTTAGTGCTATAGTGAATGGTAAATGATGTAGTGGTTATTTAAAATAAATAAATAAATAGATAAATAAAGATAATTTTGAATTTGATGGAAGCAACACTCAAAAAGGTTGAGACAGGGCTGGAAAAGTAACTGGTACTAATAACAAAATTCTGGAACTAATTTGATTAATTGGGAACAAGTTAGTAATATGATTGGGTTTAAAAAAAAAATAATAAAAAAAGAGTATATGTGCAGAGGTTCACCAATCTGCAAAAAAAATAAATAAATAAATAAATCTTAAATGTCTACAAATTGGGGAACAGTTTTTGAATTAATGTTTCTCAACATTAAAAATCACAAATCCTTTGAATATTTCATCATTTGCAGTACACAGTATCGAAAGATTCCTAAAATCTGAAGAAATCTTTGAGCGTGAAGGAACATGACTTATAATCAATATTGGACTCCTGTGATCTTTGGGCCCTCAGGCCACACTGTATTAAAATCAGGCATGATTTTCATTTATTCATTCATTCATCCTCTTCCGCCTGTTCCGGGGTCGGGTCAAGGGGGCAGCAGCCTAACCAGGGATGTCCAGACGTCCCTCTCCCCAGCCACTTCCTCCAGCTCTTCCAGGGGTATGTAGTCCCTCCAGTGTGTTCTGAATTGACCTCGGGGTCTCTTCCCGGTTGGACATGCCCGAAACACCACACCAGGGAATCGTTTGAGAGGCATTCCAATCAGATGCCCGAGCCACCTCAACTGGCTCCTCTCAACTCGGAGGAGCAGCGGTTCTACTCCGAGCTCCTCCCAGATAACAAAGCTTCTCACCCTATCTCTAAGGGAGAGCTGCCACCCTGCGAAGGAAGCGCATTTTGTATTCACGATCTTGTTCTTTCGGTCACTAACCAAAGCTCGTGACCATAGGTGAGGGTTGGAACATAAATCGACAGCTTTGCCTTCTCTTCACCACGACTTACCGGTACAAGCTCCGCTTTACAGCAGAGGCTGCACCGATCCGATCAGGCATGATTCTTTCATGAAAATCACTGCATGGGCTCAGGAACACCTCCACATACACAGATGCAGGCTGAAGCTTTATCATGCAAAGTAAAAGCCTTGTGTGAATTCGGATTGCACATAAATAAATATTTGTATAAATCAATCCGAGTTTCACAGGGTTCTAAACAGCTCAGTTTCATGTATATGTTAATCACCCACCTACCGATCGACACAAAGGCATTTTGTCCTGGGCTTGGGCGTTTGTGTGGAGTTTGCATGTTCTCCCAATGCTTGTGTGGGTTTCCTCCAGGCATCCCGGTTTCCTCCCACAGTCCAAAAACATGTACAGTAGGCTAACTGGCTGTTCCAAATTGCCCCTAGGTGTGAGAGTGAGTGTGAATGGTTGTGTGAGTGTTGGCCCTGCGATGGTCTGGCGAGCTGTTCAGGCTGTACCCTGCCCTCGACCAGAGTCAGCTGAGATGTGCGCCAGCCTCCCCGTGACCCTAATTAGGATTAAGCGGCTTAGAAAATGAATGAATGAATGAATTTTTCTAAATTATTACCAGCCATATGAAAGGTTCCCGAGACCAGAGACGTCATACATGAAAGAATGACAAAAGTTAATCAAGCAACTAATATGTGAAAATGCCTTTTTTCAAGAACTGAAGGGAGAGAACCCACAGATGATATAATAGAAAAATGATTTCCATCCCCCTACAAACATAAGTTCTGTGTAGTGAAAACTAACCCTGGAACAGTTTCGGACTGGAAGCAAGGCAGCCATATTTTAAAAATACAGTAAGCAGTATGAATAATAAATAAATAAATTGCAAATATATACATTGGTTGCTTCTAATCACTGCTCTGGAGACATGCACTGATGCCACGGACGTTCATGATGCATACCACATACACCACCTAACATACAGTACAACGTGACATGTTCTGCTCTACCTGTTCACCAAACCTACTTCCTCCCTCCCACCACCTCCCGCTCCGACTGTCTACGGGAAATCAGATCCTGGTTCTCCCACAATTTTCTCAAACTTAACAGTGACAAAACCGAGCCCCTTTGAATCGGCATCAAATCCACCATCTCTAAGATCGATAACATCTCCATCTCCATTTTCAACTCCCCAGTTTCCTCGTCCCCCCAGGTTAAGAGTCTGGGTGTCATCCTGAACAGCTATCTATCATTCCACTCTCATATAAATAACGTCACTCGCTCAGCTTATTTCCGTTTACATAACATCTCACGCTTGTGCCCGTCTCTCTCACCTAACAGTGCTGCTATTCTGGTCGCATCTCGCCTAGATTACTGCAACTCCCTACTTTTTGGTTTACCTGACGAATCCATCCATGAACTGCAATCAGTTCAGAACTCTGCCGCACGAATCATTTCCAAAACGCCCTCCTTCAGTCATATAACACCTGTCCAGCAGCTCCACTGGCTTCCTATCAAATTCCAGGTTTACAGTTATTTCAGTAATGCAGATACAGTATGTCCTGTCAATCAGCTGTATTTATTTTGGCACCATTACTCTTTTAACACCTACTGTCCGTCTGGCAGAGCTCCCAGCACAGCGGTTCGTCTCTCTCTCTGGCCTCTACTAAAGTCTGCAGTTCCATGGATGAGGGTGATGGTCCTGCTAGTGAAGGTAATAAACACAGAACTGTTCGTTGTATGGAGTGTTTTATTATCAAACAGCATTCAGTTTGTGCTGACTGTTTTATCTCGGTACCAAAATTATTGTGGAGATTTGAGAGTGGTTACAACCCTCCCTTTCCCATTGCCCTGCTTACCAGCAGCTAAACACAGTCACAGTACTCTAGACATAAAAACAAAACCCAACAAAGTCCTGATTAATCCTAAAACAGACTCGCTGCAATACCGATGCACGATGTCGACAAATAATCACAAACATAATATGGAGCTGTTTACCCAAGTATCTACTACTGATATTACCAGATAGCACTTGGTGTATCACCATCTGCCCACCTTCCTTAAGAAATACTCACTAACACCGACATTAGCCCCATTACACCTCTACAAAGTTTTGAAGTCCAGTAATGTATAGAGACTGTTCGTGACTGACAGCTAACATGTGATGTTTTGTAGCTGAAATGGTGGAGGAAGGCCCTCCGGTTCCAGCTTCTATAGCTGAGAGGTACAAGGTGGGACGGATGATTGGAGACGGCAACTTCGCCGTGGTGAGAGAGTGTGTGGAGAGATCCACAGGCCGAGACTACGCACTCAAAATCATCAACAAGGGCAAGTGCAGGGGCAAGGTGAGATACGGAGACGGAAACGTATCAAATCATAAGAGCGTATTACCATAAACAACACGACTGTGGCTTTCACACTGGGGTCCTGCTTCCATTAGAGGTCCATGAAGCATGTGCAAGATGTCAGATGTTTGCAATCATATTTAGTATTAGCACATTGTTGCTAATGGCGGCACGGTGATTAGCACATCTGTCTCACAGCAAGAAGGTCCTGGGTTCGATTCCCGGGCTCGGGGCGTTTCTGTGTGGAGTTTGGAGAATGTTTTCCCCCGTACTGGTGTGGGTTTTTCTCTGGGTAGTCCGGTTTTCTCCAGCAGTTAAAAACCATGCACAGTTCCAAATTTCCCCTAGGTGTGAGAGTGAGTGTGAATAGGTGTATGTGTTGTTGGCCATACAATGGCCTAGGGAGCTGTTCAGGGTGTACCTCGCCTTTGCCCAGAGCGCCAGCCTCCCCGCGACCCTAACAGATCGAATTTTGTGCTATTAAAATGTTCAAAATGTTGACAAGATATATAAGCAAAATGATGTATTAAAACATAAGAACTCTGTAGCAGCAATAAAATGATTATTTGAACTGGGACAATGGTGGCTCGGTGGTTAAGGGTCTAGGTTACTGAGCTGAAGGTTGGGGGTTTAGATCTCAGTACCACCAAATTGCCACTGTTGGGCTTTTAAGCTAGACCCCTAACCCTCAGCTGCTTAGTTATGTAAGTTGATCTGGATGAGGAGGTCTGCCAAATGCCATAAACATAAATGAAAATAGAGCTCCAAAGTCGGCTATAACGACCGTCTTCAGCAGTTCTGATCTTGGCAACTGTAGATTGTAGCAGTACGTAGTTGATATTGTTTTAAAGCTTATTTTGCTGTCGTTGCGTAACACATACGGAGCATATCAGCTGGGCGGTGCAGTGGCATAGTGCTTAGCAAGACCCTCAAGAGGCATGCACAGTAGGCTTCTCAGCTGTACCAAATTACCCCCAGATCTCAGTGTGAATGGTTGTGTGCATGTGTTGGCCCTGTGATGGTTGGGCAAGCTGTACCCTGCCTTCACCCAGATTCAGCTGAGATAGGCTCCAGCGACCCTGGAAGGACTAAGCAGCTTGGAAAACAAGTGAGAGTAAATGAGAGTGTATCGGTTGTTGTGATTGAGCCATCTGGTCGCGTGTACTATAAATTGTAGCGTATTTGAAGATCATAGGTTGAACAGATCGGATTATTAATAGATGATTGATTTCCATCATGCTCAGTCATATATTTATGTATTTATTTATTTATTTTTGAGGCATACTTTTTTATTACAGCTCTACTAGGCGGTTTGTAATTTTCATAAAGATATCTCGTGCATCATCACAGGAACACATGATCCAGAATGAGGTGTCCATTTTGAGGAGGGTGAAACACCCCAACATCGTCCTGCTGATCGAAGAGATGGACACCTACAGTGAGCTGTACCTGGTCATGGAGCTGGTTAAGGTGAAAGATTACATAGATATTTGAAACTGTTTTTCAAGAAGTTAAAGTACAATGTACATTTTTTTTAAAAAGGATAATACTGAGAAAAAAAATGTGAAAATTTATTAATAAATGTATTATTTTTTGTCGCTGGAACGGGAGATTGACAGGCGGATCGGTGCAGCCGCTGCTGTGAAGCGTCGTGGTGAGGAGAGAGCCAAGCCGAAAGGCCAAGCTCTCAATTTACCAGTCGATCTAAGTTCCCATTCTCACCTATGCTTACGAACTTTCAAATCAAATTCAAATTTATTTGTCACATACAAATTATACACAGTACAATATGTAGTGAAATGCTTAGTACGAC
>JAQMYF010000013.1:5542310-5566339 GCA_030014195.1 Neosilurus mollespiculum | reverse complement strand
TACATAAATTCATAAATAAATACCAAAAGTAATAAATAAGGTGGTGTTAAGATGCACAATGCACTTCCAAATATAATTTTAAATGATATATACTTTACACGTTCTGGAGCAAATCCTTGGTGATTTACACATTTAACACGTGAAAACAATAAAAGAAAAGGGGGGGGTGGGGTGGTTATGATGAATTTGAGGGAGAAATGGCTGAAACGGTACATCTCAGACAAAACACAGGGCTTTCTAAGTCACAACACAAAACAACTGGATGTTAAAATCATTAAAACACTAATTGATTCCATCATAAAACTGTAATAAAGACCCAGACAGACAGTTTAAAGAGTTTCAAGACATTTTCAAGACTTTCGTCTGTAAGATTTAAGGAATACATTTTGACGATATCCATATTTACATCACGGACTGCTATTTACCCTGAAAATAAGCCTCTTGAAGGTGAAATATGCTGCTAGCATATACAAATATACACTATAGAAATGCTTGTTGCTGCTGTGCACTGAAATTTTCACAGTTTGATTTATGGGAAACTGACTGATTGACAGATGCCAGATCACTGCTGGTCACTAGCTCAACATTTCTGGGTCTTTTTAAATATGCATTTCCAAGCTTCTTTATTGGAATATAGTGTCTTTGTACAGTACTTTAGAGAAATGGGATACAACTGGGATGTGCTGTTAATAACAGAGCACACATGGCGCAAGAAACATGGAGTCCACTCGCCAGCTTTATCAGTCTTACTGGAAAAGTGCTTCTAAGTCTTTAGGAGTGACTCTGGTTTCTCACTGGCTCCATAGGAGGGTGGGCGGAGAGAGAGAGAGAGAGAGAGAGAGAGAGAGAGAGACGGACAGAGACATCCTCTGAGCATGCTCAGTAGCGATTCTGGTGCTCATAATGCCAGCGGTTGAAATCGATGTTGAATGCTACAATGCTGCCGGACGCCATGCCTGTGATCAACGTCCTGAAAAACAAATCAGGGTGCAAGATTTCAATAAGTAAACCTAGTAAAAAAAAAAAAAGCTGTGTCCAATTCACTAATACAAACATTACACAAATCATTCAGGCTTTGACTTTCAGTGGGTGGGGCCATTTTGTTGCAATCATAAACACAAGACCCTAGCACGACATGCCTCTGGTTTTGGTGGCCGCCAAAAAGGACTAAAAGCCGCCATTCCAATAAGATGGGTGTTGAATTGTGTGTCTCAACTTGCTCCGACTAGAGAAATAGTATCTCAAAAGCGCAAGGAATAACGATTCACTTGTAAGTATTGTATCTACAAAATAATTGCGTTCTTTATTATTTATTCTCTTTTACAGAAAAAAAATCGAAAGTCCAAATATTTGTTTGATTTTACCCGTACCATGATATTTCGCCAGCACGTATAACATGACTCAAAAGTGTTGACTAAGACAAGCTCCAGCTTTCCTGTGACTGTAATAGCATTAAGCGGTTCGCCAAATGAGTAAGTGAGTAATAGGGGGCCAGAATCGGAGGATTCATTCTGTACTGCTTGTGAGCCAATCAGAACATGTGATTTGGAGGATTCTAAACTGCAATAAACATTAAAAAAAAAAGGTTATTAAAACACAACTGTGCATCATGTAGTTGAAGAAAATAAACAAATTGTACCAACTTCAACTTTATCATTTCATCGGATAACAGACAGATTTTTTTTTCTCCTGGTTGATGTTTTCTCAACTCATGCATGGCGTTTGGGATCTAGTATAATTTTTAAGATAGTATCTTTTAGGCTTTGTGATTGATATTACATGAAACACCGTAACCATTGGTGCACTGAGACTTCAGATAAACTGAATCCCACACCTCTGATCATGTGATAAATCCATGGCTCGGATGCCAGCGTCACAGCCTGGGTAGATATAAAGCTGCTTGAAGTCACAGGCTTGCCACACCTCCACCACGCCATTATCTCCTCCAGTCACCAGCGTCTGTCCGTCACTGCTCAGCAGCATCGCCTGGAAAGATGAAGCCCAATAGCAGACAACAGTAAACCTGGGACTTAAAATGATTGCTACATTTCCACTGTGGGTTAGTCATTCTGGCTGGTTGGCTTGTAAATATATTACAGTTTAAAGCCAATCAAATCAATCGATTTTCTTCAATCGAAATAGTTTTACTTCTAAATTACTACTGAGAAGCTCCTTGAGGAGGGAATATGTGGGCATACATGTGCCATTGTTATGAAGAGTGGAAGATCCCTTACACGTGTAGTGTCGTTAATTTCCATCTGGGCTAGCAGCTTGCCATTGATGCTGAAGTTACAGAGCTGTCCTCTCTCATAGCAGATGATACAGTGACCTTCGCTCGACACGGATATGAGCCGAGGAAGACAGCAGTTATCGGGACCTTCCAGAGCCCGGAGCAGGTCCCCAGTGATGGTGTGCACCAGACACGGACCCTCTAATAACAAAATACACATTACAAGATTCAATACTTAAATCTACACCACGAAAGTGACCACAATGTTCTCATATAATCAGAAAAAAAAAAAAAACTATCCTGTGGTCATCCCAGGACTCTTTCACAATCTGTTCATGCTAAACATTTCAACATACTTCCAAGTGTCCATCTTAAGATCATGATCCAACATCACCTAGAAGAGGAAGGGTCCCCTTTTAAATCTGGCTCCTCTTTGGGTTTCTACAGATAATCTTTACTTCTAAACATCTGGATATCTGTGATGCTGCCTCGCCTCACAGCAAGAAAGTCCTGGGTTTGAGTCCCAGGCTCAGGTGTTTATGTGTGTAGTTTTCATGTTCTTCCCGTTCTCATCCAAAGCTCCACCTCTGGTGGAAAGTTAAATCACATTAACACACATTTGGCAGATGCCCTCACCCAGAGCGACCTACATTTATGTCATTCATACAATTTAAGTAAGGGTAAAGGGCCTTCCTCAACGACCCAACAATGGCAACTTGGTAGTACTGGGACTTGAACCGCTGAGCTTCCGACCAGTAACCCAGTGTGTTAACCACTGTGCAGCCACTGCTACATGTTTCCTGAGCCTTTTTTTGTGTGTAGAGAATAAAACTGATCATATGGAGAGATGGAGAAATATTGTAATTAAAAAAGTCATAAGATAATCTCATATCTCTACCTGAAAAACACAAAATTTGCATATGAACACATGGCACTGTATACTATTCTTTCTTTACAAGTGCACACTTATTTTACTTCATGTAAAATTAAGTGTGTATTGATTATAGATGTACCTAGTTTTTTTATTCACAAGATTTTTTTGGTTTATAGCAGATTTGTTAGATTAATATGTGTATACTGTTATTATTGCCATTATCTTGCCTTATATGAACTGGGGGGATTAACACTTCATGGCTAAAAAAGTGTGTGGACATCCGACCATCACACCCATAGTATACATGTCTCTAAAATGTGTCCACAAATCTGGAAGCACACGACTACCAAGAAGGTCTTTGTACATTGAACTATCACAATGCTTCTATGTACAAAGCAAACTCCATGAAGACACTGTGTGCCATTTCTGGACTGGACATCTTTGGAATGAATGGGAACCAAATCCCAGACATCATTACATGTCCTTATGAAGGCTCTTGTGGAAATATCTCAACAGTCACGTCCAAAATCTACTAGATATCCTTCTTAGAAGTGTGGGACTTATTGTAACAGTAAAGGTGAACTAGATCTGAAATGAGATGTTTAGCAAAAACATTTTGTTGTGATGGTAATGTCTCTTAACCATAGAACACCACTGGTACATTTTCCTGTCTGTATAGCTCCTGTTGTCCATGTTTACTACACAAAATTCTACATCTAGCAGCAGTTCTACACACTGAAACTATTACAACGCTTTCAATCAGTCCAGGTTGGCATACCAACATGCAGCGCTCTATAATTCCTTTTATACGGTAGAACTGCTGTACAGAAAAGCAGTGAAATCTCAGCATCACTGATATTCAGTACAAAATTCAGCACAATGAAACGAGTCAGAAAGTGAAGTGAAAAGCATAATTTGAACTTATTAAGCCATACACGATTTTATTAAACTTGCAGCATTAAGGCTCAGGCATTAAGGAACATTTTCCAACGTATGCCTTTCATTGTTTTGTTTATCAAGGCATAAAGCACAGCTGAGAAAGAACTCTAGATTTACTGTTCTACTAAAAATAATGTGAACACTCTTCCTTTAAATTCCTTCCGCCCCCCAACCAAGTATTCTCTCTCATACAACTGATCCAACTCTTTCCTCATTTCACTCCTTCCTCCATGCTCTTGTACTTTCTTTAAATTCTTCCTTTCTTTCATGCTCTAGTGCCCTTTCACATGTTCGTTCGTTCTCTCTCTCTCTCTCTCTCTCTCTCTCTCTCTCTCTCTCTCTCTCTCTCTCTCTCTCTCTCTCTCTCTCTCTCTCTCACACACATTGCAGCTCAGGGTCTGAGCAAGCTGAGTGACGCGCTCCCCTGCTTTATAAATGCAGAAATCAGTTCCAGGTGAGTTCAATCACCCCAATTACACGCTTTCACACAAACTGCAGCCCGAACCATGTGCAACTTTACTCAACCAGCCTTCTCTGACCTGAAACTAATCAAGCAATGATGTGATTTTCACAAGCACAAAGAGAGAAAATTAAAAAGAAAGGAAAAAAAAAAATCAACCAATTATACCCAAATTACTGCTTACTCGATTCACATTTTGGTTCGTCATGTTTTTCTTCTATTTCACTTTTGAATTACTTTTATTTGTACCAAAATTTATATATTTATGTTGTGGGGATGCAGTATGATACGAGCATATCCCAGGCTGCATGCTATAATTATTTGCATTGTTATCATCCTCCATGCTGTGTCCTGTTTTCTGAGTTTAGTCTGTTTACTATGAATAACCAATGACAACTCGAACTTCTATAAATGCAAATATTCTGATTTGCATGGAAGAAGTAGATCTCTAAACTATAAACAGCTCCAAACGCTCCAATACTTCACTTTATCACCTGTTATTGCATTTTATTGTTGCTGAGCCTCGACCTGACCAACTGAAGCTACCTCAGATCATAGCACTGCCTCCAAGGGCTTGTACAGTAGCCACTATGCATGTACTTATTGTTCCTAGCAAAGTAAAGCCTTTTATTTTCACTTCTTTTTTTTTTTTTTTTAAATAGCCACACAACAGTTTATTCCCAATCCAGTGAGTTATTGTTGCAATGCATGTGTAGAAATGTTCCTACTTTCATAACTGAATATAAATGTGAGTTCTACTGTCCCTTTTTTTCACAATTCAAATTCAGCAAACATTTATACGAGCTCCCATCATGGTCAGTTGATGATCCAGCACTATCCTTCCAGTTTTTGAACTTGCGTTATCATAATAATAACCAGAAAAGCACTCGGAAAGCACAGACCTCCACCAAGGCTGTTCAGCACCCCCATATGGTATTGTAAGAAATGCAGCATTTTTATAAATGCAACATCTGTTGATTATTTGAGCCCTACAATGTAAACGTGCAGCCAGTTATATGATTGCATTGTGTTTAGGGCCTGCCTTGAATAAGGGGCCTTGCGCTCGGATGAGGAAGTATTAATAACTGGAATGCTTTTGTGATAATTGGCCTAAAAGTTGTACAGAAAGGTAATGGAATGAGGTTATACCATCAAACGCAAGCCTGGAAGTTACGCTTCGTTACGGTCCAGACACAGTAACTCACGAAAAAAAATCTGAAAAAACTCCCTGTATCCAGATAATAATCTGAATCACTGCCAACATTTAATCAATTGTTCCTTATATCATTTTTGACTCATCCTGAAAATTTCACAATCCGTTCATAGGTTTTTGAGTAACGTTGCTAACAGACAGACAAACAAACAAACCAACGCTGGTGAAAACGTAACCTCCTTGGCAGAGGTGATAAGTATTGTGGCACATCACAGCAAAGAGGGTGTTAAGACAGAATTTTAAAAGTGAAAAATGGTAGCAATAACTCAAAATTAATATTTTTTGACTTAATATTCACTTGGCTGTGATCACTAATTAGTTCTGAACATAATTTTAGTAATTTCAGTAATTTTTTTTTGTTTTATTTGCTTGATGCAGGTCAATAATTTGACCCTTCTGAAATTTGTTCCATTTTTTGTTTTCCAATATAATTGTTCCAAAAAATTAGAGGGCAAAAGTCTGGGTTAAAAAGAACCTGGTACCTGGTAAAACATAAACCAATAACTGCAGTAATTTTCCAACCAAAGGCTCCTAATTATTTAGCTTGCGTAGTAATTTCAGCAGTGACTGAGGCTTTGGGGATTATCAGCCATCCTGCTTTAGACTAAACACAGAGGAAGTTAATGCATCTAATCTTAATTAAATGATATTAAATTGTGTAACTTATCGCTGCCACGTACTCCAGTCAAGCAAAAATGCAAATGAGATTAAACTCAAGCAGTGACCTCACTGACCTTTGGCGCCACTGATGACCAAGCCAAGCTCGGCACACACCGACACACACACCACCTCGTAGTCGTGACCAGTCAGAACCGCCCTGGGTGCGGGGTAATCGCCTGTAAACCAAAAACAAATTTAGATTGCAATATATGAAACATGCATTAAAACCTAAGAAAGAAAATAGCAGGGAAAAAACCCCCACTATGCATCACTATAAAAAAGCTCATCATGAGAAAGCATGTGTTCAGGAGGCTGGTCCATCTTCATTGAGTGAACTGTGAGGTCTGAAACAAGATTCTCACATGAATAGTCAGCTGATTGATGAGCAGGAATAGAGAGGTGAAATAGGGTGTATACACACACACACTCACACACACACACACACACACTCACACACACTCACACACACCTGCAGCAGCTGAACACCACAACAGATCAATAAAGCAGCAGCGTGACGAGAAAGTAACACAAAAAGCTGCTACATTAAAGCCCTGGCAGGATTTCAGTGCTTAAAACAGAAATTCATGAGCATCGTCCTAAAATAAATAATAATAAAATGTCTGTCCGCGGCGCTCCATACTTATTATACTTATTCACGTGCCCACACCGGCAACCCCACTTGTGTTCACGCCCCTGGCAACACCCGGTGGCAAAGTGGTTAGCACGTTAACGTTCTCTCTGTGCTGATGTGGGTTTCCTCCGGGTACTCCGGTTTCGTCCCACAAAAACATGCACAGTGGGCTGATTCTAAATTGCCCCTTGGTGTGACTGTGAGTGTGAATGGTTGTATGTGTGTTGGCCCTGCAATGGCCTGGCGAGTTCGCCCAGTGCCAGCTGAGATAGGCTCCAGCCTCCCTGTGACCTTAATTAGGATTAAGCTTCTTAGAAAATTGATAAAATGTATGAATGAATAATAGAAACAATAATAATAATAATAATAATAATAATAATAATAATAATAATAATAATAATAATTCACAACCCAAATAAAATGATGTACAAAAACTCAGGCCAAGCTTTCAGTGGAGCTGTTTATCTTTAAAGGTGCTATATGTAGAATTTTCTTAGAATTGAACCTTTAATTATTATAAAAAACAAAGCAGAAGAAAAAAACACACACTAACTCATTCACCAAGCTGTTTGTTCCTACTAGGGCTGGGGGGTGACTGCGTGAAGTCCTGTGTCACTCTAAACAGCTTGCCAGACCGTCACAGGTCCAACACACACAACCAGTCACAGTCGCATCCACACCTAGGGGCAATTTGTAACAGGCAAGTAGAATAACGTGGAGGAAACTGGTTGAAACCCACCAAGCATGGGGAGAAATGCCCTCACCGATCCCGAACTCGAACCCAGGACCTTCTTGCTGTGAGGCAGACATAACTTTTATGCCAACGTGCCACCCGAACAAAAAAAGAAAAAGATATCTACTGATGTTAGCATGTTAGCCAGCTACCCCTGAGAAAGGACAGATCATCCTTTCTTATAATACCACTTTGGACCACAAGTATGTTGTAGGTAAAGGAAGTAAGGAAGTTAGGGTTAGGGTTAGAACCTAACCCTAACCCTAATGAAAGTCCAAACTTCCTCTGTAGCAGTGATAGTGTACAGCACAAATGCCACAAAATACACAGCTAATAGGTCTGTACAAATTCAGTAGGGTTAACATCAAAGCTATATTTTCCAAGGGGCCTAAAGCTAAATAAAAAAGAGAGCAAAAAGATTGGTGGAATTTAAAGAGACACCTAGAATCTAGGCACTAACATGTGGATTTGGGGCATGTTGGATATTTGAAGAAGGGAAAAGATAAAGAAAATAAATTGCAATACCAAGAAATTATATTTGCATGATAAACATTAGCTACAGGCTGGAATACGTAGGTGACCTGACTGTTCTGACACTTTCTGTACAACCTACTCACAGGCAGTGATTTCTGGAGGTGTTCCTGAGCCCATGCAGTGATTTCCATGACAGAATCCTGCCTGTTTTAATGCAGTGCTGCCTGTAGGCCTGAACATCACGACCATCCAATACTGATTTTAAACTCTGTCTGTTGTGCACAGAGATCTCTTCAGATTCTCAGAATATGGTGCCAAATATGGTGCCAAAGTGCTTAGCACTTCCACCTCACAGCAAGAAGGTTCGATTCCTGGGCTGGCGTGTTTCTGTGTGGAGTTTGCATGTTTTCCCTGTGCATGCGTGGGTTTCCTCCAGGTACTCTGGTTTCCTCCAAAAGTCCAAAAACATGCACGGTAGGCTAATTGGCTTTTCCGAATCACCCATAGGTGCAAGAGTCAGTGTGAATAGTCATGTGCGTGTTGGCCCTGCCTTTTCCAGCCTTTTGTAGCCCCGTCCCAACTTTTTTGAGGCACGCTGCTGCCTTCAAGTACAAAATGTACATGAAATAATAAAATCTGACACTCTTCGCATTTGATATGTTTTTGTTGTACTACTGTGAATAAAATATGGGTTTATGAGATGTGCGATTCACAGCATTGTGTTTTTATTTACATTATACACAGCATCTCAACTTTTTGGGAATTTTTGGAACATCTCCCATGTTGCCAGGTACAACTGTAATTATTAAATTTTGTTCACTTCACCTGTAAGTGGTCATAATGTTTTTATTGTTATGGCAGATCGGTATATGTAAGTTTTAATACTACATATTCAGAAATGTCTGAAATGTTAAACATTTGAACCTGTTATTATTATTATTATTATTATTATTATTATTATTTTTATGCTAATACAGTCACAGAGTTTGAAAGTTCAGGAACTAAAGTGAGCTTCTCATTTATACACAAACACGTTAAATGCCCTCCCTTTGTTATGTCCAGGTAAACTACAGTAATATCTGATTGCGCTAGGGGTCGTAGGACCAAATAGCATTTTAATAGCCTTGCAACACCGGGCCAATTGGCAAACATGACTGGATTTGTTTATGAACCTATTTAAAAACTGAATAAAGGACTCATGGAGTGATTAGCTCAATTAGCATAATGAAGAGGAATGAAGCTGTTCACTGGCGATCAATCCGGTGGCTAACAGAACACCGTGCGAGCGAGAGATCTTTGAAGCAGATGCTGAAATGGTTACAGATCTAACATTGCTTTAATTACTACAGGGGTCATTAGTGGGAATGCTCACTCGACTTTTAATGGACAACAAAATCAATGCTACGCCAGATCATCGATATACCACCAGTGTGTTTGTACGTGTGTGCGAGTGCGCGTGTGCACGTTTGTGACAGTGTTCAGTCCTCTAGGGAGATCCTCGGCTCAAGATCAGCTTGCTCATCTTCATCACAAAAGATTCAATCAGTGTGTGAGCGAGCCCCCTGACGCCCCGCAGGTCCCCGAGAGCACGGCAACACAATTATAAGGTAGAAATTGGAGCCGGTGCGGGCAGGGCCGCTGTGCCGGGGCTCCGACGAGCCGGATGTGATTTTAATCACTGTGTGTTTAGGACACAGCATTCTGTGCTCTGAGTACCAAATCAATTACTCTACCCTGTGTCAGAGGTCTGGACGTGGACACGCTGCTGAATATTCATGACCTTGCTGGCTGCCGTGACCTCTGCTGAGAGACGTGTGGAAGTAAAGCATGCTGGGAAAGCAGGAACGTCTAACACAAAGGCTCTCACATCACTAATACGCATGGAGGGATTATTACTCCTGCCATGAAACAAAGACAGGCTTTCATCTAAAGGTGTACCATGGACTTGTGTATGGAGCTTATAGCTGAGGCAGAGAAAGAAATCAATGTATGCACAGCTGAATCAGTTTAAAAGAGGGAAAAAAAATTCATAATAATAATAATAATAATAATAATAATAATAAAAGAATGAATAAAAAAGAATAATGAACACATTTACAGCATGAAATTGTTTAACCTTTTAAATTCTTATCAATATTTCTGAGAAAGCTTTGTAAATTTCGGTAATAAGCCTTAAAAATAATAAATGGTAAAAGAAGAAGAAGAAAATAATGTATCTATTCATTAGAGGCAAAAATTTAAATAAATAATTGTGCAATAATCAAGGGAGTTTTATTTGTTAACTCGAAAAAGGAACAGTTCAAGAGTGAGGAAGAGATAAAATAAAGGGCAAAACAGTAAAACAGAAGAGAAGAAAAGAGAAGAGATAGTAAGAGTAAAAAAAGTAAGAGTAAAGTAGATAAATGAATAGATCGATGCAAAAACCCAGTAAGTCAACTTGAACTATTTTGCTTTAAAACAATGAAATTTACCTGAAAAAGGTTTATTTTGAACAATCTGATATTTTGTTCCATTCCCCTTAATCATGCTGTAGCAAAAAATTGAGACATAACTGAGGTTTACCCTTCCACCAGGTTAATTTCACCGTTTTAAAACAAAAGAGGTCAAGTCGAATTACTGGGTTTTGCATCTGAACTCTTTAAATATCTACTGTAAAACAGAGTACATACATATTCAGTTCAGGCAGTGATTTGATGGAAGAGAGAGAAACCAAGTGTGCAGAAAAGGAGAAGAAAAAAAAATCAAAGCAAAACTGAGAACATACAGAGAAAAGGGTGAAGGAGAAAGACAAGACAACTCGGACAGCACGATCCTCCAAGCCCGGCGATCTTCCACACGAACCAAAATGTCAAAACTCACTTTGATCACAGTGTTAAAGTTTTTGATCTGGATCATCTCCAAAATGTAATAGACCCCCTTCCTCGCCCTGTAATATGACACTTCAAAAAAAATTGTCCTATCTCACAGGATATGTTAAAGAATCCTTTCAAGAATTCCAAGATATATATGTAGGTTCTGGAAATTAAATTAAAATCTGCACATAGCTTCTTGCATAACCCTGCAAACAAACAAACAAACAAACACAAATTAAAAAGTAAAAAAGGGGAAGAGAATAAGAAACTAGAGGAAATATGAGTGCAAACAAAAAGAGAGGATAAAGAAAAGAAGAAATGTCAGAATGAAGAGAAGGAGAAAGAAGGCAAAAATTAAGAGGAAAAATATATAAGAAGTAAAGAAGAGGAAGGGATCAAAGGTGTTGAGCTATGACGACAATTTCTCTGTTATTGTTGTTTTTCCTCAAAAAAGAGCAAAGTACAAAGGTAAAAAAAAAAAAAAAAGTGTGAGATTTGCATTAACCACTAGATGGCACTATAATATTTTAAATCTTACACAGTTCACTATGAAAATGTCATTGAAAAGAAAGAAAAAATAAAAAAGGAAAACATGCACAGTGCTCTCTCTCTCTCTCTCTCTCTCTCTCTGTCTCTCTGTCTCTCCAGTGAAAATGGGTGAAATAAAACAGATAATGAAACAGATGTGTGTGATGCACACTGAGTGTTAATTATCCTCCATACTTTAACAGAGTCTGCTATGAGCCACGGAATCACTGTTAGACGGAGGTTTTTGGTTGATGAAATAATTACAAATTCCAACAAAATGTACACAGGAAAAGTTAGATTATATAGATATATATATATATATATAATTATAACCTACCCTGCTGACACCTTTTTACAACTAGCTAGCAAAGTTCTGTCACAATACACTCTAAAACAAACAAAAAAACTAAATAATGATGGTTGATACTTGGAAAAATAAGTGAAACAATAATATAAAATATATGTAGCTCCTGTGGACACAAACTATTTCAAAAATAAGCTAACAAGGTTAATTACTACTGATAGCTCCTAGTATTACAAAACATTCTAAAAGCCTAGCTAGCAAAGTTATTTATTTGGAAAAGTTACTGAAATAAAAATTAATAAATAAAATAGAACATGCTAATATAAAAAGTTCTAAAACCAACAATGATTGCTACTTAGAAAATCTACTGAAATCAATCAATAAATAAATAATAAAACTACCCTCCTGATGAGAAAATACATTCTAAAACAAAAACAAAATAGTAATTAGCAATTAGTGACTTGGAAAAGCTACTCAATGAAATAATAATGAACTAAAATAAATAAATAAATAAATAGAATCCTGACACAAACCATTCTAAAAACTAGCTGTCAAAGTCGGAGAAACTAGTAAAATTTTTAAAAATAGCAAAGTTACTCAGTAAAGCTACTAAAATAAAAAAGAAGCCCATGCTACAAAAATAAATAAATGAATACTTAACAAATCAAAACTTAACAAAACAAAAAAGAAAGTAAGCAAAAAGAAAAAACCCCAAACAAACAAATCAAAAAAGAAAAACAGAAAAAAAACTAGTAAAGTAACTAGTAAAGCTACTTGGAAAAGACAGAAATAATAAAAAATGTCCTGCAAATAAAACCATTCTAAAAACTAGGTTGCACAGTTAGTTAGTTACTGAAAAAAGCTACTGAAAAAAAGGAGCTTCTGCTAATAAGAAAACATTCTAAACACTAGCTACATGAAAAAGCTTCTGAAATAAGATGAAACATACTAATAACTAGTTACCAAAGTGTAAACCTTGGTAAAGCTACTGAAACAAAAATGTCGCCCATGTATTGCTAATACAAAACATTCTAATAACTAGCTAACACAGAGCTACTTAGACGGAATACTAGGAATAAAAAGTGCCCCATATTAATTCAAAACATCCTAAAATGAAGCTAGCAGTGTTATCTACTTTGAAAGCTAGTAAAAAAGAAAGCCCCAGCTAATTCAAATAATTAAAAAAATTAGCAAATAAAGTTAGCTACTTAGAGAAGCTACTGGAATAAACTGCAGCTCATAATCGCACAAAAATATTCTGGGAAAAAAAGAAGCAAAAACTTCAGAAAGGCTTCCGAGTTAAGTTTATATGATAAAGTATGTAATCGATAAATGTCCACACAATGCGTTAATATCCGCCAAACCCCAAACCTGTACCCAGTGACTGTATAAAACATCACCACATGTGAGATACACGACGGGGTTAATACATTTTACCACTGCACTATCACTCGCTGTAATAATGATAACACCACACTAGTCATGAGAATAACGAGTGCACTTTGAAATTGCACCAAATAAGCCCTGGTGTGTGGATATCATATCAGGAGCCGTGTTTCCTCTCCTCGGGAGAGCAGAGCCCCGTCTCACTAATTGGAAGCAGCCAAGCTGAAATACTTAATTAACAGTGTGAGGCTCATCACAGTTAATTAGAGAAACTTCACACCTAAAGTAGAGAATGTGACACTCATGAACAGCAGATCAACTGCACAAAAACCCGCGTTAGAACAACACGTCTCGGAAAGCGTAAGCATCTCAGGAATGATTGGCTGTTGGTCAAATGAAATAAAGACAAAACATTTGTTGTTTTCTAAAGAGGCAGTTGCTCTAGCTGAATACTCGACTGTGATTGCAGTAATGAATCTCTTTCGTTCCTTTTTGTGCTTTTTTTGTCATTATCTTAATTGTGTTCCCTCCAATAAATGAAGAATAAAACAATAGTTTTGGGGTACTGTTAAAGATAAAGAAAACTTCACTGATTGTACACTTTGGTCATTCAGGTCACCAGCTGACTTCATTTTATTGCCGCATAATGTTGCTGAGACTCGACCGGACCAATTGAAGCAAACAGAAAGCTTGTATAGTGGCCACAATGCATGATGGGTACAGTTCATCACTGCATGTTCTTCTGAAACAGGGTAAATGTGGACTTATTAGATCATAGGACCTGTTTGAAATGCTCCAGCGTCTGATCTTTGTGCTTCCTAGTTAACTGAAGCCATTTTGTTTGATTTTTTATTTTTTTTTTTTTTATTGGCCACACAAACATTTAGTCCCAAGTCCTTAGTTGATTTATTTGCTTGATGCTTGATGCAATCTGACCTTCTAAAAAACAGACATCTTTTTCATGACTACAGGATATGTCTTCCTTGTATAAGAAATGAAAAGCTACTCACTGCATCAGTTTGAGGTAAATAAAATGATGCCGGTTAAAACATAACGCAGTCTACTGGAGGAATTATCTAATCATTTGTGATTTGCTCAGTGAAATCTAGGTAGCAACTTTTTTTTTTCTTTCTTGGTAAAGAAGTGTCTGTAATAGCCCTTTCTTTTACAGTTATTATAATATTTTTTTTATTCCATTTATACCACAAAACTTCGCCAACACAGACCCTTATTATTATTATTATTATTACTTTTATTATTATTATTATTCATTCATTCATTCATCCATTCATTTTCTAAACCGCTTAATCTTAATTAGGGTTGCGGCCGGCGCCCATTTCAGCCAACTCTGGGCGAGAGCAGAGAACACCCTGGACAGCTCGCCAGGCCATCGTAGTATTATTATTATTATTATTATTATTATTATTATTATTGTTATTATTATCATTATTATTATTATTATTAATTTATTTTATTATAAAAGAAAGGATCTGTTGTACATTTTATCCATTACTAGTTACATTTATAGTGAATATTACGAGTTGTAATACAATCTATTTTCCCTTTAAAACTATTAACTGCTTCCTCACCAGCCTATTATTTTTATCTTTCTCTTAAAAAAAGGAAAAAAAAAAAAAAAAAACAACAGAATGCATAAACTTTTCTGTTCTTAAGATACTCCCATGAAGGAAAGCACACTGACTGTTTTAACGTGCTTTACACTGGAGACTCCTCCCATTAAAGAATATGTTATATCTTTTACTGATTGTTAATAACATTTTAAATCTGTTTATAATTTCATTCAGATTAGTGTTGGCTGTTAATACTTTGCTTTGTGACAGGGCACTAGTGCCAGAAAGGCTGTCAACAACTTCTGACCAATCAGAACTGAGAATTTCCCAGCGCTTGTGGTATCAAAACTACATTCAATTTCCTATCAAAACGTATGTTTTTTTTTTCAAGAGTTTACCTGAAAATTGGAAGGTTATTACATCACATATATATTTACAGTACAATAAAATCCTTCCTCACATACTCAAGCTGGTTAACAAGCTGGGGTCAGAGCACAGGGTCAGCCATGCTAGTGCAAAGACGATTAAAGCCTTAGCACAAGGGGCCATACAGGGGCAGCTTGTTAGTGCCGGGGGCTTAAACTTACAACTTCCTGATCAGTAGTCCAGAACCTTAATACTGAGTCACCCCGCCTCCTGGTGTGTAATGTTTCCATAGAATCAATTTTCACTATTCTTTTAAAGGGTGTCATTTATTTTATGCACACACATTTTCAATGAAATACAGTATGTACACAACAGTCCTGTTCTCCCTATCTGTCTTATATGTACTGCTTGATTGTGTGTAGTAGTGTTATAAAGCAGACAGACTGTGTATAGTTTTGTACGTGTTGTATACTCACTGTTATTTGGATTGTCTCCGATGATGTGGTGTCGGCCGCTCCAGTACCACAGCAGCAGAGTGGCGTCTCTGGATCCTGACACAACGTAGCAGTCCCCTCCGATGTACGATTCAGAACGTGCCAAACACGTCACGACATCCCAGTGGCCAAACACTATCTGCGTCAGCTTACCTGCACCAAAATGCACATGCGTAATCAAATATCTAGACAATATGTCACAGTGATACTACATAAGAGAATCTGGATTTTATGCAAAAAATATTAAATAAATGAAAAAAAAAAATACCCTGTCCATTTTTGTTTTTGTTTTTCTGGAAGCTTTTACTTCTTATCTTTTGTTCTCCAAATGAAGGATTGCATGTTAAACAAGAGCACTTGGAGAGTGCATACCTCTGCCAAGAAGGGGGGAAAAAACAGAATGTGCATAGCACCCCCTACTGGGCCTGCTGTAATACCACACTTCCAAAAACTTGTCCTATAGGACAATGACAAAAAAAAAAATGATTATCATATTTTCAATTGAAAAAATTAATCCGGATCATCTTCCTTATCCAAAGTCCCACCTCCGGTAGAAATTTAATTGGGGGGGGGGGGATTATGCTAACTAACAAACAAACAAACAAACAAACAAACAAACAAAAGTGATATCAAGTAATGTTAACATTGCTAGTGAGAAGCTAGATTTTGTATGTAGTATTTAATATTGTGTATTTATTCTTGCATATTTTGTTCATTTTCCTTCATTGGCTTACAAAATGTGTGTGTGTGTGTGTGTGTGTGTGTGTGTGTGTCGGGGGAGTGTGGTAGGAAAACTATTAAAATGTTAGCAGTGATAGCAACCTTTAGCTAACTATTTATTTGTTTGGTGTTACATATAGTGTAATACAAGGTGTTAATCGTAGCTCTTTGGTACTATTGGATGACGAAGTATGAGGAAATGCACCAGAACTAGGCTGGTAGGCTTAAAGGTGCCCATCCACTTACCAGATATATCAAATAAACATGTAATACAGTGACGTCTACTAGAAAAAAAAAAGGGAATCGACCATGATGTCTTTCTGAAGCCATTTGCTTACTCCTATATGTGTATGAGTGTCAAATGACCCTTTACTGGACGCAGTGGTATCAGTAAACATCACTCCCTTTGGTTTTATATCTCCTAAAATTGTTTCTTAATTCTTGATCTCAGACCTTTCCACTTTTTATGAATCGGTGCTGCACTGCCAAGTTATAGCACATGCTCAAGATTGTTCTTCCAGTCACATGGTTTTGTTATTGTTATTGTTAACAGGAACAGAACCAAAACAAGATGTAAAACAGGTGAATTAGAGATACTAAGCCAGTAAGCTGGTGTGTTTTTATCGAGAAGGCTTTATATTCAGCCAAAAAGAAACTGATAATGGAAGATATGCACATCGACATCGTGAATGGGCATCTTTAAGGGTGACGATTATTATATGACCTGTAGAGAAGATCTCTCAGGCTGGTTGGATTGTTGGTGATGTGCTTGAAAGCAGTTTTGTCCATAGTGTAATTGCTAACCACAAGAAACTCAAATACCATTATATGCACTTTTCAAATCATTGAGTCAATAGCTGGTCTGATTCTCGATGAACACAAATTGTGGTCAGTGAGTCAAACTGCAAACTTCTTCCTCAAACATCAGCTTCATGCCTCACAAATTGTTCATCACTCACTCATTTGCCGAAATCCTACCATGGTCGGGGGGGGGGGGGGGGGGGGGGGGGGTGGAATACCCGGAGGAAACCAACCAACAAGTATAGGGAGACCATGCAATCTCCACAAAGAAATACATGAGACCACGAATCAATCCCAGAACCGTATTGGTGTGAGCTGTATTGCATAATTGATAAATCTGGACGGCCTGTGAGAGAGCTGTGTACCTCCACGCCCAAAATAACTGATGATGTTGGAAAGTAAAAACAGTCATAAGGTTAATCATGCAGTCATGCTATGAGAGACTGCTTTTCTTCAGCAAAGGGCGATGAAGTAAGAGCCCTTGGGACCACAACATTAAGCACACAGACCAGGAGTAGAGAGCGGGGGTAATCGTTCCTAGCTTGAATCTAAGATGGAGGTCATCAGACAGTAACTCTACAGAATTAAGCTACTGTACTTTCTAACGCATGTTTTTAGACTGTGGGAGAAAACCAGAATATCCAAAGAAAACCCACACAAGCATGGGGAGACCATGCAAACTTCACACAGAAATGCCCCGAGCCCAGACCTTTTTGCTGTGAGGCGGACGTGCTAACCACTCCGCCACCGTGCCGCCCCAGAATAGTATTATGAACTTGTATTTTATTAAAATTAGAAGAGAGAAGACTGTACACAGTAATGTGTTTATCCGCATATCTACCAGTTTCTGAGGAGTAGACACGGAAGCTCTTGTCCCAGAAGCCACACACCAGAACGTAACGATTGTCTGCTGTTACCACGAAACACTGCGAGTTGATCTGGATGCTCTGGTCTACCAAATCTGTGATCTGCCTCTTGTTCGTCCCTGTGTTGTTGGCTAGAACGCAGCAAAGACAAAACAGCACATTCATTAGTCGTGTTATTCAGAGTGAAAGCTGTCTGCAATACACCTTTATAATGATTAATTTAAAGTGACTAAAGTGAAAAAAAAAAAAAAAATTGACTCAGTCTCATTCTGATGGGGGACTTTTGGGTTTCCAACATCTCAGTGATCAAATTAAGTGGGTTTCCAGGCTTCAGAGACAAACAATACAAATGCCGGACAACCTGATATTCATAAATTGATCAACATATCAAATATAAGATTGCTGAAAAACCCAAAGTAACCAGTGAAAGATGCCGAATTTGTACCTAAAGTCGTCTTCTGTCTTCTGTTTTTGTGTCAGCAATGATCATGAAGCTAACAACCTAAAGTAACCTCTACTTCACTAGCACTGATGTAGGTTTAGTATACAAATTCCTACCTCTGTAAAACAGTAGTGCATTAGATAGCATATAACACCCATTATACTCAGGCATGCTGTTTCTAGAAAAATCTGAAAAGGGATTTATGAAAATCTTGCAGATTGAGCATAATGATAATAATATTATTAATAATAATAGCATTAATAGTAATAATAATAGAGGGCGGAACGGTGGCGTAGTGGTTAGCACGTCCACCTCACAACAAGAAGGTCCTGGGTTCGATTCCCAGCTTGGGCGTTTCTGTGTGGAGTTTGCATGTTCTCCCCGTGCTTGCGTGGGTTTCTTCAGGGCACTCCGGTTTCCTCCCACAGTCCAAAAACATGCACAGTAGGCTAACTGGCTGTTACAATTCACCTCTAGATGTGAGAGTAAGTGTGAATGGTTGTGTGAGTGTTGGCCCTGCAATGGCCTGGCAAACTGTCCAGAGTGTACCCCGCCCTCGCCCAGAGTCGGCTGAGATGGGCGCCAGCCTCCCCAAGACTCTAATTAGGATTTAGCGGCTTATAAAATGAATGAATGAATGGATGAATAATAATAGAATTATGTAGTCAAGAAACTTTGGGAGTGTCATTTTATTTCTCATTAGTTATAAGAAAACATGCATTGCATTTTTTTAATCTTTTTGTTGTCATTATAAGTTGTTTCTGCAATTGCTGTATAATATTTTACTTTATACGATATTGTTTGCCCATCCCTGTGATGGGTGCCATAACTTTTAGAGCTGGATGCATTTACATGTTACAAATATGAAGCATGTATTAAAAAAAACAACTTAAAACATTTTGTTTGTTAGATGTTGACGTAATACTTTTTACACTCACCAATTACAGAGTCCATTTCAATAGGGAGGTGATGGGCCTGCTCTAATGAGTATCCTGGTGCACCTCGTAGACCTGTGACACACACACATACAAACACACACACATTGGCCGTTACAATGGCAGTCACACCCCACTCACTCTCTGATCCCACTCTGCTCCCTGACCCCTTCATTTCCACCTAGGAGGGGCTTTTCAAACCCACCGAAAAGGTTTAGACGACATTTATTGATTTCTCTCCGTTAAGCATGAGGCAGGCCAGAGACTGTTCAGCCCTTGAGGCAGGCCTGAGGCCAAAGGCGGCCATTTTGCACCAGCAGAAACAGACACAGAGGGTCTGGTGGCCTTGTTCTGGTGGTTAGATTGTGCAGCTGTGGCCATTAGTAGCACCAAGCTGCCGTCTCTACTTCTGACATCACAACGCTGACAGCCCTGGAGGTGTGGGAAGAAACGGGAGGCCATGATTGGATAATTTGGCCAAGAGTGAGACCTCTGACCTGCAGTTGAGGCAAGTTTCTGCCGTGGATCTAGCTGGGTAATACTGGGCACACATGGCTGAATCGAGAAAGTGTAGTGAAGGTGGCAAGGGATGTGTGTGTGTGTGTGTGTGTGTGTGTGTGTGTGTGTTTCAGCCAGGAATAAATATCAAGTACCATTTTGTGTATGCATTTGTATAACTGTGAATACACAGTAAAGCAGTTTATTTGCACAAAACCCTATATCCACAGCGTTCTGCATTCTAACCATATTTCACCTTGTCCCCCATAATTCCACAGAGCACTACATTCTCAAGTCCCTATGTGTCCCATGCCCCTTGGGACCGGCATACAGAAGATACTGTCTTCACGGAACTCAGTAATCCCAGGACACTCTATTTTTAGGGTCTTAGGTTCATAGAGTCCTATACTATAGTCCCAGACCCTTATAATCGTGGACAACCCACATTCATAGAGTTCTATATTTCAAGGCTCTATTTCCCCAAAACCCAATGTTATTTGCTCCCACAGTTGTAAGTCTTCTAGAGCTCAAAGCTCACAGAGTTCTATGTCCTCCAGAACCTCATGCTCAGAGTTCTACATCCTCCAGAACTCTATGCTCGCTGAATCATATGTTCTCCAGAACCCAATGTACCCAAAGGTATATGTCCTCCAGAACCATATTCTCTAAAAGTGCTATGTCCTCCAGAACCCTATAAATTTTGTATTCTCATGTTCCCGTGTTTTCAGAACTCTATCACTTTTTTCATTTTAATATCTTCTAGCCATGACCTTTTAGGAAATCATCTAAACACAGTAAGCCACAAGAAGTGCTACCCGACTACCTTAAATCAACCTTTTCACTCACCCACGGTGTTGTGCCAGCGGTTGACGGCAAACAGGCGACTGCAGGTCACCGTGACGACAGCAGGCATTGCCAGATGTGGCAGTGTGTTGGCAGCCACGTGGGTGACCGGAGAGTTGGAGGGGAACTTCAGTACCATGATGACGTCTTGCTGCATCTGCTCCTTGAACATGAGCGGACTCTGTGGAAGGAAACACTGATGAAGAGACAGAGCGTGAAGGAGAGGGGAAAGGAAGCATGGGAGGGGAAGAGGGAAGAGTGAAAGGAACAGATGGATGGAGAGAGGAAATTAGTGTGAAGGCAGTGGTTTAAAAAAAGAAGAGGGTAAAATGGAAAAGGGAAAAGTTGCACAGGGAAAGGCAATGTCCTCTGCAAAGTACAAAGTTATTTGTATAAAATGTATTGAGCAATTACACAGTGGCTTTTTTTTTAAATCTATTAACATTTGTCATCCATAAAATCACCACCAGGTGATGAAATTAGCATTGACTCATTATAGTGGCACCTGCCAAGTGGAGGGATACATTATGCAGCAAGTGAAGAGTCAACTCAAAGTTGATGTGTTGGAAACAGGAAAGATGGGCAAAACTCTGGAAAGGGCCAAACTGTGACAGATTGGGAACTGGATCAGAGAATCTCTCCAAAAAGCCGGGTCTTCTACGGTGCTCCTGGTATGCGTTGGTTGGTACCTACCAAAAAGCAGGCCAAGCAGGAACAACCAGTGACAGGATCATGCCCAGCCAGGGCTCATTAATGTGGGGAACAATGGCCAGCCCATCTGGTCTGGTCCCACAGATGTTGTCTTAGGAATGAACTGAAAAAAAACAATGTTGGCTATGAAAAGTGTCACATCACAGTGTATCTCAGCTTGCTTGCTGCATATGATGTTTTGTAGTCACAGATCAGAGTGCCCATGTTGACACCTGTCCATGCCAAAAGTTCTTACAATGAGCACATGATTATCAGAACTGGATCAAGAACCAATGGAAGGAGGTTGCGTGGTCTGAAGAACCACATTCTCCTTGATGTCATATGGATGGTCAGGTGCATGTGTGTTGCTTACCTATGGATGAAATGCCATCAGGATTCACTGCTAGAAGAAGGTAAACCCTTGGAGACATTTTAATGCTCTGGGCTACGGTCAGCTGGGAAACCTTGCGGCCTATATTTCATGTGGATGTTACTGTACTTACCACCTACCTAAATATTGTTGCCGACCAAATACACGCCTTCCTGGAAACGTTATTCTCTCATGGCAGTGACCTCATTCAGCAGGATAATGTGCCCTGGAACACTGCAAAAATGGTTCCAATAAGGCTTGAAGTACACGTCAAAAGTTCAAGATGTTGATTTGGCCTCCGAGATTTCAGTCTGATAAAGCATCTGTGGGATGCACCGGACAAAGAAGTCTGATCCATGGAAGCTCTCACCACAGCTTAGAGGATTTAAAGGATCTGCTGTTAACATCTTGCTAGCAGATACCACAACACTTTGGAGCTCTTGTGAAGTCCATGCTGTGATGGATTAGCTTTGTTTTGATGACACAAGGGACCTTCACAATATTAGTCAGGTGGAATTAATGTTATGGTTGAATGGTCTATTCATTCAATTATTCATTCATTTCTAAGCTGCATAATTCTAATCATTGTCGTAGGGAGGCTGGCGCCCCTCTCAGCTGACTCTGGGCGAAGGCGGGGTACACCCTAAACAGTTCACCAGACCCTTGCAGTGCGAATCATTTAAACTCACTCTAGCACCCACAAGCAACTTGGAACCGCCAATCAGTCTACTGTGTATGTTTTTGGACTGTGGGAGGAAACTGGAGTACCTGGAAAAAACCCACGCAAGCACAGGGAGAAAAGAACAATACCTGCTGGCTAGTCAGATTATAGAATTTAACATGGTGGTGGAATAATATAAAATATAGGACACAATATGACCTTCAAATGAAGTACATTTTTATGCAACCACTTTCCCATAATCCTCGGTGGCCAGTGTCCATCTGCTTAACCTGAGAAAAAGTTTGGGTAAGAGGACTCAATGGGGTTTGGGGGACTAAATGTGTGTGTGTGTGTGTGTGTGTGTGTGTGTGTTTCTAAGAGTATATTTCAAGTTCAAAGTTCAGAACAGAAATGATTTTCAATAATGCTGCAAGATATTGCAACAAGGTGTTTAATAATACAGCTGTGTTAGTGGGTGTGGAGCTGCTCGTACATGCTACACTCATTCACAGTCATTCAGCTGCATTTGGTTATATGTGTATAGTATTTTTACAGATTTACAGAGCTACAGATGTAAAGCTGAGCCCTATTGAGTAATCCAGTGCCGACAGTATTGAGAACATACTCTCTAAGAAACACAAGGACAAGATCCTGAGTCTCGAAAGGGAATTTATTCTCTCCTGGGTGACACTGGATCGCAGGAAAGGATGTTCAGTATGACGTATTTATTGTGACGAGGATATCCAGGAATCCAGGTTATATCATCCAAAATCGATAATGATGGTAACATTTTAAACTGAAGAAAATCTGTGCTTTGAAAATACCACCATTATAAAATAAATAATTAATAATCATGATTTTTAAATACTTGCTATCTATCTATCTATCTGTACACACAGATATATATATATATATATATATATGTCCATCTGTCTGTTTGTCTATCTATCTACCTATTTCTGTCTGTCTACCTGTCAATCTATCTATATATCTATCTATCCATCTATATATATATATACATATATGTCTGTCTGTCTGTCTGTCTGTGTGAATCCATCCATCCATCAATTAATCATTTAATTAAACAAATAATTAATCTATCTATCTGTCTGTCTCTCTGTCTGTCTGTCTGTCCGTCCGTTGGCCCTTCCATCCATTAATCCATCAATCCATCTATCTTTCTATATATAATCTATCTGTCTCAGTCTGTGTGAATCCATCCATCCCTTAATTAATCACTTAATTAAACAATTAATTAATCTATCTATCTGTCTGTCTCTCTGTCTGTCTGTCTGTCTGTCTGTGTCCGTTGGCCCCTCCATCTATCCATCCATCCATCCATCCATCTATTTATCTTTCTATATAATCTATCTATCTCAGTCTGTGTGAATCCATCCATCCATCAATGAATCACTCAACAATCAAGTAATCTATCTATCTATCTATCTATCTATCTATCTATCTATCTATCTATCTATCTATCTATCT
>JAQMYF010000013.1:5484372-5487774 GCA_030014195.1 Neosilurus mollespiculum | reverse complement strand
TATATGAAATCAACTCATATGTACTGAGGAGAGAAAAATAAATAGCCCTTATTACATATAGATATAAGCTTTTCTGTGAGAATAGGGAGAATCACTTCATTTTCATGTTTAAAATGCTACCAGTGTTGTAGAAACTCGGGTGGCGCGGTGGTGTAGTGGTTAGCATGTCCGCCTCAAGGCAAGAGGGTCATGGGTTTGAGTCTTGGGCTTGGTAAGGGCGTTTCTGTATGGATTTGCATGTTCTCCCTGTTCGCTTCAGGTACTCCGGTTTCCTCCCACAGTCCAAATGCACATGCACACTAGGCTAAATGGATGCTCCAAATTGACCCTAGATGTGACTGTGAATAGTTATATGTGTGATGGACTAGTGAGCTGTTCAGGGTCTACTTTGACTTCACCTGGGGTTGGCTGAGATAGGCTTCAGCCTCCCCTTGACACTAGTAGAAGTAAGCTTTTGTGCATATAAACGATAAATGAATGGACGTTTTAAAAACTTTAAACTTTACCTTGAATGTTGATGATATCTCTTATTACTATAACGCTCCTTTGTGTCAGTCACTGATCTGACATTTTGATTGATCCTTACTAAATGTACTATAGAGTTGTCAAAGGTTGCTCATGTGTGCAGAGGCTGAGCAGATGTCCTTGTATTGGTCACTGAGCTTGCTGGCACCTTTTCTACTCTGGCGTTCGTCCAGATGTAGACTCTTCTCCAGCGTTTAACCAGTCATCCCTACTGGGTTCATTAGAGGAACACTGGAGCTGCCCGAGCTTTCACTCTGAGTACATAACCTTGTGAAATGCCCTAAAAGGACTTCTCTCATTTTGCCAAGCAAGTGTTCAGCTCTGTGCTTTTTATATCGTTCCTTAACTGGCTGATGTGATTATGAGGATGAGGAAATTAAGTGGAGAGAAAGTGGCTTGGTAATGGAAGGTAAACACTAAGATGTAGTGTGTTGCAGGATGGAGTCTTTAATGCCCTTGAGCCAAGCAATTAACTTCTGTGGCAGTAACTCAGAATCTAGTGTGAGTGTTAAGTGAATCTTTACTGAGTGATTAACAAAATTGAACGGAACATTTCATGACCTAAATATAAACATTCTGTCTGAGTAAAGAGGCATTTTGTGATCTGGAACATTAATGTGTTGTCACTGCAGCAAACGAAACAGGAAAATACTGTAATTACCCGCTGTGATAGCATAGCTGGAATTGTTTTTCGCGTTTGTTAGTTTGTGAATATTTACACACACACACACACACACACACACACACACACACACACACACACACACACACACACACACACACACACACACCTATATTTCAAGAACACCTTAAAATATCACTGTAAAATTTTCAGGCTAGCAACTTGTGATGAAAGGCTAAAACATTGATTCATTCATTAATTTTCTGAACTGCTTAATCCTGCCGACTCTGGGCGAGGGCAGAGTACACCCTGGACAGCTCGCCTGGACAGGTAGTGAATGGTGTGATTCCCTCATCAGGAGCCTCTAGTTTGAATTGACAGATCAACACCATCACACCCTTTGAATTAAGGCTAGTTCAGATATACTGTACATGATAAAAATATGGAGGCAATTACAAAATATATTATGAAAATATTATTTTATCCTCCAGTACAGATATGACCATAAAACATTGTAGGATCAAATATGACTTAATCTTATAAAAAAAATTAAATGGTAATAAAATAAACAAAAATGCCACATTATAATCACTGATGATTTTAAATAAGCATAGAGTAACCTTTAAATTTCATTGTAAACCATCCATTCATTTTCGATACCATTCATCTTCCAGTGTCATGGTGGGAACAGTGTGATGGCACGGCTGACTTTGGGGAAGAGGCATGGTACACCCTGACCAGGACGGCAGTTTATTGCAGAGCCAGTACAGGCACAAACAACCATTTACTCCCACATTTACATCTATAGGCAAATCCAAGTACCAATTTAACTTAAAGTACATTGGAGGAAACCAGACATATGCACAAGGAGAGAATGCAAACTTCACACAGAAAAGATGACATTCAAACCCAGAACTTTTTTGCTTGGTGGTGGTGCTATCCACTTAACCACCATGCCTCCCCCCAATTGTAAACCACTTAAAATAATTAAATGTTATAATACACTTCCCGGCTAAAAGAAAAGTCACACATTCAAATATTTTGTTGGATTGACTTTAGCCTCTGCTAGCTGGTCTTTAACCCTAGGCTATGCTTGAAAGTTTTGTTTAGTAAGCACTTTGCATGGAGCTAGCTTATGTTAGTAATAATATATAACTGCAGGCATTACCTAAAAAAACAGCTCCAGATAGATGTCTGTTGATAGATCTCGTGGCCTGGAGCTGCCTTTTACTGCCTTTCTGATTTCCGCAAGTTATATCACCTGTATTTTTAGTTTAATTATCTATTTAACAAGTTTGTGTTCTGTCAAGCTTCTGATTTCGGCATTTGCTCCACAAACATTTATTTAGCTGAAAGTCTGTCTGCCTACCTGAGTTAGATTGTGTTTTTTTTTATTCTGTGCGAGTCTGAGCAGTGGTGCATGAGCCTCTATGTTTTAGGGTTGAGTTTCATTATTAATAATAAATCTGTTATTTTTATATTGATGACTATCATAATGCAAGTCAGCGATCCATAACAGCCATTAAGCATGAACTCAGAGATTCGGCAGCTTTATTGGGTTTCCTGAGGTGGGCAGGTGCACAGACCAGACAGGACATGGGACAACCATCCATGCGATATTCCATGACTGTGATGCTCTGCTCAGGAGTGCAGCTATTAGATACTAACATCATTTGATGTTAGACACAGTATTAACTTTGATGAGGCTATGACGCAGACTTAGGGCGAGTACTCTAGATCTGCAATGCATGTATTTTTACATAAAGCACCTGTAAAACATTTACAGCTAAATTCATCCTGGTGATGACTAGCTGGCTGACAAAACCTTATTAATCCAAAATAACGTGCTAGCTTGGAGCTACAACTTTTAAATTTCTTTTTTCAGATACTACCCCCTAAAAAAATCACCCTCAGAGAATAAAGTATTCTTCAGTGATGAAGTTTAGGTTGCTCACTTCAATTCATTTTAGTTCACTTTTGTTTGGATATCTCTTTTAACAATAATCACACAAAGAAGCTTTACAGAAAGCCAGATTTAGATCCCTAATGAGCAAGTGAGCGATGTCAGTGTCAAGGAAGCAATCCCTGAGGAAGAAACCTTAAACGAACTCAGACTCAAAAGGGAACCCATCCTTTTCTGGGTGGCACTGGATAGGGAGATTTATAAATAATTGCTGTTCTACACTTGTATACTATAAGATAAAGCAGGGCTTAATGTGTGGTATCCATCTTTAGGATAGCACACATTTAGAGTA
>JAQMYF010000013.1:5471872-5479372 GCA_030014195.1 Neosilurus mollespiculum | reverse complement strand
TGCACAGTAGGCTGAGTGGCTGTTCCAAATTGCACCTAGGTGTAAGTGTGTGTGAACGGTTGTATGTGTGTTGGCCCTGCAATAGATGGCGTAGCCTGGCTGGGTCATGGTCTACCCTGCCTTCGCCCATAGTCAGCTGAGATGGATGCCAGCCTTCCCGCAACCCTAATTAGGATTAAGTGGTTCAGAAAATGAATAAATTAATAAATAAATAAACAAACAAATAAATAAACAAATAAATACTAATAATATGATGATGATGATGATGCTGTATTAATTAAATTATTTGTTTGTTTGTTTTCCAGTCTAAAATATTCTACCAAATATTCCAGTTCTGACCTTTAAAATCTCCATTTTGACATTAGGCCCAAACTAAATGTTATACCCGAGTTCTTGCACTGATAAACCGTGCCACACTTTTTATCTTTCTGTGCATAGAACAGACGGAAACCATCTCATTAAAAACATCTGATGCGAGCGATTCATTGGCTATAATGCTGTGCTGAGGGTGGATAGAGTGCATGAAAACTGTGCATGTGTGCGTGTGTGTGTGTGTGTGTGTGTGTGTGTGTGTGTGTGTGTGCAGTATAATTCTGAATGTTTGATGGGCGAGACTTTGCAGAGCTCCATTAGCTGCTGTTCTGTATTCAGCGCTGCGCTCTGTCTGTCACACCCTATTACACTCTCCGGTCCTCAAACCTCAAATGTTATCTGCGGGTGTGGTTTGTGTACGCCGTGCAGACCTAGGATTTTGATGTAAGGTTTGAACATGGTTTGTGGCAGAAGCAATATGCACTAGTGAGTGTGTTTGTAGCAATCCGAAAGCCTTCTGTTGGAGGCTGCAGGTAATCTGGCCTGTCTTAACCTCGTCTGACCCGACTTATGCTATGCACACACACTCACACTCACACTGGCGCTGACCTTCCTCTTCACCTAAGCCCCTTCACACACTCCTGCACAATGTCCAGAGTAAACATTCACACTGGCATTTATTCAGCTGAGCTGGGGACGGACACAGATGGTGATAAACCTGTCTGCAAGCAACGTAAACAGCTTGCAGTGTAGAAACGCAGTGAGAATCCATTGCACCCAGTGAATATAATCCATCTCTGTATATATACAGCATAAAAACGCATGGTGACGTGTATTTCTTGGAAGTAAAATGGTTTTCATTATCAACATAATGACCTGCGGTCGCTTAACCTTCAGCCTGATATTCACTCAACTGGCAGCCGAGCAAGAAAAGCCAATAGCTTTAAATGTCATGAGGTTTCTCCTCCGTCTAGCTTCTACAGCTCAGGCTCAGACATCAGTTTGCTTAATTTGACCTGATTTTGGTTCTACAGACGAGCACAATTAAACGCTCGTCTAGAATTGATCATATGTAGCACAGCCAGATTTATTCACTGTGTGTGGTTCAAAACCATCTCTGCTGGGGATTCCAACAACATTAACGCCTGCGGGCAACGACCTAGGCCAGCCAAATTTCACAAGCTTCTCTGGGTCCTCCAACCCTTTCAAACATGTCCTCCTACGTGCCTGGGACCACTCCGGGGCCAGAGATACACCCGCAAGGAACGCGACAGCCAGGAATGACCCAGGGCCACCAGACTTTACAGGCTTCTCCATCGACACGACCACGTTCCACCCAGCCTTCCCCTGTGCCACTAGCCCCTCGGAGGTCAGAGATACAGGCCCATCCCTGCCGGGAATTCTAACGAGGGCATTTAGAAGGCATTTCAGTACTTTGTTCCAGTAGTTCAAACCAATAAAAAGATATAACCTCAGATTTGATAAAACAACAGCTTCACAATCTCTGACTCCCAAGAGTGGTACATTTTGATAAAATAAGATGACAATTCTCTCTGAAAGGTTGCTTTTCCAAGTCAGGACTACCCCTGTGTTGGGGAAGATAGTAGATTTTGGGAGGCCCAAACTGTTTTTGAAGTCATACGTAAATTTTCGTGTAAAAAGAAATATTAATTATTAAATATAAATAAATAAATTAAAAATCATGCCTGGTTATTTATCAAGCTCATCAAAGTTGATGTGCTGGAAGCAGGAAAAATGAGCAAGTGTAAAGACCTGAGTTACTTTGGAGTTTGCATTGTAATGGCTCAACGACTTGCAGTTTTTTCCTGGTATGCAGTAGTGAGTACCCACTAAAGATGGTCCATGAAAGGACATCCACTGAGCTAGCAAGCTAATCACTGAGAAAGCACAAGGTTCAGCGATGCACATGGGAAGTCAAGGCTCGTACGTCTGGTCTGATGAAGAGCTACGGCAGCACAAACTAGTGAAACTCTTAATACTGGAGTTTCTCGATCAGACTGGGTTCCCATTTCAGCTGTTCTAGTGGAAAAAAAAAAGAAAAACCCTTTACAACCTGTGTTAGTCCCAGGAAAAATTCCAGCACTACCATAAAGTTTCTAATGAGCCCTTAAGGGAGATGTTTAATATTCAACTGCTGAGCTTCTGTCTTTTTTTTTTTTTTTTTTTTTTTTGCATCACACTGGATGACATGTTAATTAATAATCATACACTGAAGACGACGTGGATATCAGTTCAAGAGACTATTCCGTTCGGCAGCATCCACCGAGTCTGAGGAGCATAATTGTTTTAGCGTATACTACATGTGAACATTAGCACAAAAAAGTAGGCACAATAAAATAATATTATAAATGAACAAATGTATATATGGGCATCTATCATGGTTAGCATACCCGCCACACAGCTAGAACGTCATTCACAACGTTGCTACAACGTGCCCCAGTCTCGGGCTTTTCTGTGTGGAGCTTGCATTTGCTACCCGTGCTTGCGAGGGTTTCCTCTGAGTACACCGGTTTCCTCCTGTACTCCACACACACACACACACACACACACACTAAGCTAACTGGCTCTTCCGAATTGCCGCTCAATGAGTGCGAATGGTTGTGTCTGTGTTGGCCTGGCAAGCTGTTCAGACTGTACGCCGCCTTTGTCCAGTGTCGGCTGAGATAGGCTCCAGCCTCCCCGCGACCCTAATAGTAGGAATAAGCAGTTTGCCCTTTTACTGTGGGGCGATATATGCTAAGAAGTCAAGCTCTCGATTGTTTATACTGTACATGATTAGGATAGAAATGTTCCTTAAGGGCCCGTTGGATGATTAAGAGTTCCTAAAGGAGTTCCTCTAGGAACATTCTCTAATATAGAGCAATATAATTAGGAACTCCTAAAGGAGTGTTTTTAGGAACATTCCCCGATAAGGGTTTTACATAGAACTTTTAACAATGACAATCTGAAGGAGTTTCAGAGTTTACTTTTTCCCTGAAGCATCTCCACTGCAAAAGTAAAGTACAGCGTCATTTAGAAACAATGCTTAACCAGGAGCTGCCACAATGCAGCTATTCAATTTAATTCCTCTGGAGTTATACAGTATAGCCCGTGTGAATACTCCATTAAAAAATCCTTTAGAGCAGGACAAATTGGCTCTCAAGGCTTTTCAGTCACCTGTGCTAGCACCAGCTGGAACATGGGCAGTCAATATTAATATACTCAATGTCAAGGAGTGTGAGGAAGCATGTCCTGAGGGACAATCGATAGTCCTCTGGCTCTCCGAAGTAGCGAAGCGAAGCTGCTATGTTCATGGATTAGCATGGAGCATTAGCCTTTGCAGGACAATAAGTGGCCAGAAACTTAATAGAAGCTGTAAGAAAACCCGTGGAGCGATTGACATCACCAGTGGAACGATTACAAGGGATGCAAACACTAGATGAGAGGAATTTGGAGACAGCAAATGGTAACATAATGAAGAAAAGAAAAGCGCCATCAATATATTAAAATGCAGACCAAGTTTCCACATGTTTCTGTCCTCCCCTTTTTGTCCTTTCTCATTTTTTCCTTGCTTTTTAATGACATTCTTCACTAGAGTAAGCACAACAAGACTGGATGATAGAGGAGTTTATGGAGATCTGCTCAGATTAATGGGCTGATAATGAGCTGCCATGTGATGGCCAGAACCAAGCCTGATAGGGCAGGCTGCCACAGGAAGTCTCACACTCTGTAAAAAGTTGCATGGTGGAACCAGTCAAAAGCGCAAGATGAGTCCAGATCACTGGGAACGTAAGATCCACTTAAGTGAGAAAATATTGTTTGGCATGAAAGAAAGGGCATGCCAAGTTCAGCTAAGCTGTTGGAGAAGTGAAGTCCGTGTGCAGCAAAGAGCTTAAACATGTTTTCCAGTAGAAGTGTAATGGGTGTACAATGGAGTATTTTTTTTTAAAGGGATGGTTTGGCCAAAAATGTAATTTGCACAATTTTCGACTTATCTGGAATATAACAGGTCGTCCAAGAGACGTTTACTGACTTTTTGGAATTGCTCTGAAGCTGTGAGGGGAAAGTTATTAAACATAATACAGGATAAACCACTATTCATTATTATTAGTTAATTAGTAGTTAAGAGAAATAATTCCTAGTCTTTTTTATAATATTATTTTTACGTTAATATATTTCATAATACAATTAACAATTATACGCTGAAGGCAAGGAGGATGTTCCTGAACAGGCCCAGAGATGGTATGTTGATTGAGGGACATCCATCAGGTCTGAGGAATATAACTGTTTCAATATATACTACATAGGAGCATACACAAAAAACTACAACAAAAATTTTATGCTTCATTTTTTATTTTATTTATTTATTAATTTTATGACAAACACAGGTGAACTCCGAGATCACACAGGAGCAGGTGCATCGGCAAAGGTTTTGTAATATTGTCTCCTTAACCTGGGTTTACACTGGAGTACGAAGTCTGCGATTCAAAAAAGCGCAGAGCTCCATGTATATAGTACATCGAAGCAAGTTCCCTGAAGGTCATCACGGATCCACCAAGTTCCCTCAAGATCAATACGATTCCACCAAGTTCCATCAAGATCAACACGATTCCACCAAGTTCCATCAACGTCATCACAAATCCACCAAGTTCCCTCAAGATCATCATAATTCCACCAAGTTCCATCAAGGTTATCACGAATCCACCAAGTTCCATCAAGGTCATCATGAATTCACCAAGTTCCCTCAAGATCATCATGATTCCACCAAGTTCCATCAAGGTCATCACGAATCCACCAAGTTCCATCAAGGTCATCACGAATTCACCAAGTTCCCTCAAGATCAACACGAATCCACCAAGTTCCATCAAGGTCATCACGAATCCACCAAGTTCCATCAAGGCGAGCTGTTCAGGGAGTACACCAGCCTTCCCAGTGTTCCATTAAGACTAATTATTCAGAGTTTAGACAGACATGTACGTAAACCACTGTCCAGGTGGTAAAGGTAAAGGTGGGTTTTTACACTCATCTGAAGTTTCGTTATGTGGAAATACAAGAAAACTAAACTTACACCAGGTTTCAATGATTTCTTTTTCCATTTTTAAACAAACTGTGAGCATCTACAGTGTTATCTACATGGGATAATGTCTAATATCCCAGAGATAGCAAGCCAATCACATTGCACCATTCCCACGTAGTATACACGAATCACAATTATTAGTGTAGTTCATGCTAATCAAACAATATCCTAATTAAACAATTCATTCAAACAGTAAATGATATTTAAATTACAAAAGCTGTGTCGCCACTGGAAATATTGACTCAGAAAGTGAGAGGGCATATCATGGAAGCTTATATCCAGCAACAGAGCTCTAACAATACCTAGCACTCTTTGGACAAAAGATTCTATGTCTCCAGGAGCATACGGAAGGTTTTTCTAGTTCTTTACCTGTAAACTAGCTGAGTTGGCTCTTAAACTGCTCTGAATCTAATAAGCATAGTGCTGCAGATGCTGAAAATTATGCATATTTCACCACCATGCAAGAATCATATTTCAACTTTATTTTGCTTTGAAGAACAAAAAAAAGTCATGCTGAAGTGGGTGGGACCCATCGGAAGTATTTCAGAGCACTAAGACAGTCTCCAAGCATAGTGCTGTACAGTTAACTAGTCAACAACACAGCACAGAAGTGACTAGTGCATATTTTTTTTATTGGTCCAGTCTATAGAACCCCTACTAGTAAAAAATGACCCATAGCTATTAGTTTAGCATCATTAAAACAACATCGCCCTGCGATGGCCTGTCGAGCTGTCCAGGGTGCACTCTGCCATCGACCAGAGTTGGTTGAGATGGGCGCCAGCCTCCCTGCGACCCTAATTAGGATTTAGCGGTTCCGAAAATTAATGAAGGAAACAACATATCTGAACCCTGTCACAATTTAACATCATTTATACATCACCAGCTTTATACAACTAATCTGCATTTGAAACATCTGTGTCTGTGACTGTGTTGTAGTGCTTAGCACATCCGCCTCACACCAAGAAGGTCCTGATTTCAAGTCCTCTTCAAGGCTCCTTTATGGATGGAGTTTGCATGTTCTTCCTGCGCTTGAGTGGGTTTCCTCCAGGTACTCTGGTTTCCTCCCACAGTCCAAAGTCATGTACATTAGGCTAACTGGCTGTTCCAAACTGCCCCTATATGTATGTGTGTGTATGGTTTTATGTGTCTTGCCCTGTGATGATCTGGCAAGCTGTTCAGGGTGCACGCCTTTGCCCAGTGTAGGCTAAGATAGGCACCAGCCTCCCCGCAACTCGAGTAGGATTAAACAAATCAGCAAATTAATGAGTGATGAGTGAGTTGAAATATCTGCAAATGAAATAGGAGCTATATTTAGTCCAAACAAAATCAAACCTCGTGCCACATATCCAACCTCTGAGTCTTAAACTTGCTTTGATACCAAACTATACACTTAAAAAAAGGAAATTCAGCTTTAAAATGGCTGAAAGATTGTTTTTAGCTGTCTGATGTTCTTTTGCTCTGTTTCTTTATACATATATATGCATGCATATTGTATTTTATTCATATTGTATAGATATGTAGAGAATAGTGTACACATTTAGTATACAATAGCCGCATGCCAAGGCAATAATGGTTTCTATTGTCACTTACAGGGACTTTAAGGCTAGGAGCCCAGGGAATTTGTCCTGATAATGTCATTTGGGCCAGATGAGGCCAACAGGTGTGTAAGGTGGTGTTAAGGTGGAAGGCAGGGTTTAGACTATGTCAGGTGGTGAGGGATTTTTTTTTTAACAGTAATTTATTGTTCTAGCTAAATAGTAAAAATGATTTAGCTGAGTATTTGTCAAAAAAAATAAAAATAAATTAAGCAATTAAAGCTGGACCTAGTTTTAGCTACCCCGATAAAGCATGTTCACATAATGTAAGAAAAGAAAAAAACGTAAGTAAGTAAGTAAGTAAGTAAGTAAGTAAATAAATAAATAAAGTCTTGCAAAAAATAGTTTTCCACCTCTGTTTAAGGTTGAATGTAATTTTTAGACTACGAGTCCATAATGCTGTGGTTAGCACAGACCAGCATGTGTGTTATATGTAGACTATCCATGTAAACCGTAGCATAAGTACTTGCTTTTGTTTGCTTCTTGTTGACTATAATATAAATAATTTTCACATAT
>JAQMYF010000013.1:5446610-5457613 GCA_030014195.1 Neosilurus mollespiculum | reverse complement strand
GAGAGAGAGAGAGAGAGAGAGAGAGAGAGAGAGAGAGAGAGAGAGAGAGAGAGAGAGAGAGAGAGAGAGAGAGGAATGCAGTTGTTTTCAGGTCACTGAGCATGTACGATGAGATGTGTATGACAACCTGAACACTTAAGAAAAAAGAGAAAGAAAGATTTATTTTATGAATATATTTTATATAAATTATTGAAGAAAGTATCCACGTTTTCAAAAATAATTACCTTTGAATCCCTCCATATATAAATATATATAAAGTAGATTACAGTCAATCTGAAATCTCTCTGTTACACTTGTATACACTGTGGAATTTATTCCCTTTTTACTGTTATATCCCAGATCTTTTACATTTTATTGTTTGTTTGTTTGTTTATTTGTTTGTTTGTGTGTTGAATGCTTTTTTGAACTATCAAAGCATTTTTTATGGAAAAAAAATATGTGCAACCTTGAACTTTCTTTTATTAGTTTGATTATAACAAAGTAATTTGTGAAAAATTATGTAAAATAATGTTTTACAAAATTTTAATAAGTCATTTCTGCCAGACTTTTGATGCAAATTATTTGTAATATTATTACTATTGTAATACTGAAGCAGAGCTGCATGGAGGAATGTGATTGGTCCTAAATGAAACAGTCGTTATCGCTCCCGACAGAGTGCTATGATGATGATGATGATGATGATGATGATGATGATGACGAATAGTATTATGTAATTGTTAGATTACTTCAGGTCTAATGCCATTTAACTTTGACCAAATTTAAAAATGTAAAAATTTTTAATCGTTCATTCATTCATTTTCTAAGCCGCTTGATCCTAATTAGGGTCGCGAGGAGGCTGGCGCCCATCTCAGCCGACTCTGGGTGAGGGCGGGGCACACCCTGGACAGCTCGCCAGGCTATCGCAGGGCTAACACACACACAACCATTCACACTCACAGTCACACCTAGGGACGATTTGGAACAGCCAATACGCCTATTGTGCATGTTTTTGGACTGTGGGAGGAAACCGGAGTACCAGGAGGAAACCCACGCAAGCACAGGGAGAGCGGGCAAACTCCACACAGAAATGCCTTAGTAGGACCAACTTGTTGACCTGTGAGGCGAACGTACTAACCACTGCGCCACCGTGTCGCCCCATAAATATTCTTAACTTTAGATATTTTTCCTTCATTCATTTAAAAGGTGCCAATAATTCTGGTCTTGCTTAGAAACTACTCACTCACTCATTTGCCAAGCTGCTAATTTCTACTAGGCTGGCGGGGATGCTGGAGGTTAGGGTCCGATCTCATGCACACACACAACCCTGCACACTCACACACATCCCTAGGGGCAATTGGGAACGCTCAGTTAGCTGAATGTGCATGTTTGGACTGTGTGCGTGTGTGTGGGAGGAAACCAAAGTGTCCGGAGAAAACCCACGCACCACCCAAGCCCAGGATTTGAACCCAGGACCTTCTTGCTTTGAGGCAGATGTGTTAACCAGTACACCGCTGCGCCGCCTTAAAACATGTAACATCTTTTAAATCTTTTTTATAATATAAGCTACAGATAGGTCTATTTCCCAGTCATATGCTTGAGTGTGGATAGTGTACACCAAGTATGAGAGATGTGGATGGATATGTGTCCAAGACAAATAAGTCAAATAATATGATTGGTGTATGTTTTTTCTTGCTTTGATTAGGGGCTGTTGGATAATTCCATGTCATTTGTCTTGTTTAACATGGTGGGACCTTGTTAAGATTTACAGTATGTACACCCCAACCAAAAATCCATGGAAAAATATTTTATTAAATCTTCTTAGAGAAGCAAACTCACCCGCCTCTTATTTTCGGTTTCCTCCAACAAACGGCCTTGGTTCTGCTCATAGCTCATTAATGCTACACTGCGGTGCCTTTAGACGCTTTATTTCCATATGGTTCGGTTTGCTTTTCCTTCGGATTCTGACCCGCCTCTGGTCCATCCTGCCTATTTAAGCGATTAGTTTAATGGAGGGAAAATTCCAATTCCAGCCACACTCACGCAGGGAAGAAGTGGAATTATGGGCCGATCTGAGTGTGTGTGCAGAGGTCATCAATAAGATAGACGGCGGTTTGAGTTGGAATTAAACAAGCCTGCCTTTGTTTGAAGGGCCACTTAGGATATGATTTAAAATGGCATAATGTGTGCTTTGGTACGCGGAGCATTTTTACGATCTATGGAAAGTCGATAGCGGGTTGCCAACAACACGACGTGTAGACTTACTAGAATGTTAATATCAGGTAAATGAAAAAAAAAAAAAAAAGTAAAAAAAAAAAACCCAAAAACAAATGTTCAGCTCCATAGAGCGGCATTCCTGAATCTAACGGACTTAACAGCTCCCTGAAAATTTATGCCGGTTTTAAACCATTAATCACAAACAATGGGCAGAAAGATCCTCCATCTTTACATGATGTGTTACAGAAAGCAGTGATCTATTAGATACTTGTACAGCGGTGGATATTTTGATTTGTACCTTGGACAGATCTCGGAAGTTGCCAGGCAGTGTGAGGTCCAGTTCCTCCGACTCATAGTTGGTGAGAACCCAGGGGAAGACAGGATATTGGTTCAGGTCGTTATACGTCCGTCCTAGCACCAAAAAGAGAGCAAAAAGGGGTGTCACTATCCGATTAATATAGAGTGCAAATATTTACACTGGCACTGGTTCCCGGGGTAAAGCATGAGTACCCCATCTTACTACAACAGAATTCCGTTAAATGTTCGTTTACTGCTCTTGAATGATGCAACAGAAAAACATCTGCTCTGTCATATGATTGAGAATGTAATCATTCATTCATTTATTTTCTAAGCACTTAGTCCTGATTAGGGAGGCTGGCGCCCATGTCTGCCGACTCTGGGTGAAGGCGGAGTACACCCTGGACAGCTCGTCAGACCACTGCAGGGCCAACACACACACACACAACCTTTCACACTCACTCTCCCAACTAGGGGTGATTTGGAACCGCCAATCAGCCTACTGGGCATGTTTTTGGACTGCACGAGAAAACCCGATAACCCGGAGGAAACCCATGCAAGCACAAGGAGAACATCCAAATTCCACACAGAAATGCCCCGAGGCTGGGAATCGAGCCCGGACCTTCTTGCTGTGAGGCAGACGTGCTAACCATCATGCCGCCTGAGATTGTAATGTTAAATCCCAATCCTGTCAGAAATATGGGTACAATAGGAGTCGATTTCTGTCCACGCTACACTAATGTACTATGTAACCCATGGCTAATTACTGGAGCTCGGCGTGACCATGTCTACATCTGCCCTCGCCCAAAAGGTACATACAATTCTCTTGATCAGTATATAATGTGAGCAAACAAGTAGCTTAAAGCAGTGATCACCAACCCTGTTCCTGGAGATCTATCATCCTACAGGGTTTATCTCCAAACTAATTCTAACACAACTCCTTTTTTAAGTCAGTGAGTAGATTGCCAGGTGGGCGTGAAAATGGTCAGAACTAAAGTCTTCATATAGGTGGGTAGATTTCCAGGTGACCACTGCCTTAGAAGTCATTGTACCCGTAAAGGTACAATAATGAAATGAATTGTATGGAATCAGCAACATCAGAACATCAACAGAATCATGCAATCTAATTGGTCAAGGTACGGGCAAAGAAATCACGTATTCAGAGCAGAGCACATCTGACCGGTAACTTAGATGTTAGCTAGCGGCACTGTGTGACAAGATATTTAGCGGCTTCCAGAGAAGCATTTAGTGTTTTCTTGAGGAAAATACATATACAGGAGATTAGCTAAGAGATAAAGAGTTTATGAAGTCGTACAAAGTACTCGCTGCTTGTCTTAAAGCTCTTGTTCACCACAGGAAGAAAAACAACCTGAAAGCCTCAAAAGCCCTATGATGTCTTGTTTAAAAGCAGGACGTTTGGAGATAGCACCCCAGCCAAAATGTAAAAAAAATAAAAAATAAAAAAAAGTAAACACGAATGAAAGGATTTTTTCAAAAAAGCCACTAATTTTAAAATTAAATACAATAAACTGCTTATTAACCTCATTTGCTCGGTCAGTACAGAGCAATTTCAGCCCGAGGTCTTTAGTACAGACCTTGTGCTCAGTTAATAAGCAGTTTTTAGTTCCTGAGAGCGAACGGTGCTACAATTATCCATGGTCTGGAGACTAGGAAAACCAGTACCAGGGATCAAGGACCAGGGACCAGGGGTGGCTCAGTGGTTAAGGCTTTGGGTTACTGATCAGAAGGTCAGTGGTTCAAGCACTGGATCACCAGGCTAATACTGTTGGGCCCTTGAGTAAGGCCCTTAACCCTCAACTGTTCAGGTGTTAAATGAGATAAAAAAAAAAAAAAGGTCACTTTGGATAAGGGCGTCAGTCAGGGGTATTTGTGAGCTCGTACAGAAGGTAGATAGCATTTTTCTATGATGGTGTAATACTGCCATAGCCACAATTAAACAAATAATAATAGTGCGTTGCTTGGTTTCATAAATTTTGGAGTAAGCAGGTGTTAGCCTTCACCCTCCCCGCCTGGTAATAGTGGTATAATAGTGGAATGTGGGCTGATGGGGGGACTGGCAGGTGACCAAGTGAAGGAGAATGGTGGAAAGAAACAACAAATATCCAGTTACCATAGCTGCTATCATTATTATTCAGCTTAAACGTTTGGGTCTTGGTCAAAACGCTTGCTACTGATCTGAGTTAAGAATCACAAGTCACAAGCGTCAGCACTCACAAGACATAAAATATTGACCTTTCACCGAGCTGGAGAATGAGATAAATACATGTTTAATAAGTGTTAAGGGACACCGTTACCAACAGTAAAAACTATCATTCAGAAAGGAAAGAAATACACACACACTAAAACGTGGGGAAGAAACCTGCCAGAAAATCCAAAATAAACATCTGAAGACCTGCAAAGAGTCATTAAAGTCATAAGAGGGAGAATAAGAGGTCCACATGTACATGCACCGTATTAATCAATTTAATCTGAACACACACAACCATTCACTCTCACACCGAGGGGCAATTTGGAACAGCCAGTTAGCCTAATGCTCATGTCATGGGACGGTGGGAGGAAAGCGGAGTACCTGGAGGAAACCCACGGAAGGAGAACATGCAAACTCCTGACGGAAAGCCCTAGCTGAGCCCAGGACTCGAATCCAGGACTCTCTTGCTGTGAGGTGGATGTGCTAACCACTACACCACCGTGGCACCACTGATGATTAAAGGCAAAAAAACAGGTTGTTTAAAATTTTGTTTCTCTGAGCATTTAAATGAAGTGTAGAAAATTTTATTGACTATCCTTAATTTGATTTGCACGAATTGCAAAAACCACCATTATTAAGGGGGTGATCACACTAAAGGTGAGATAGTAAAGCAACTTGAAGCGAAATGTTATTTTTCTTTTTGCGAATTTTGAAAATCATGTCAAGATGTTTTGCGACTCCACAGGCAAGCATTACTATTTTGCGACTTAAATACATATGTCGCGCGGAAGTCGCAAGAAGGTTGTGCAACAATTCTTGTGAGTAATTTGTGATTGGTTCGGGGACGTTTGGCGAAAAAAAGCAAGGCTCCTGTCGTAAATGAGGCGTGTTTTGTTCGGCCATTTTTCCTCAAACCATTCACTTTTTATTCGCGTGTTATTAGCGTGAATGCTAAAACGATAAAATACGAAGGTCAACAAAATATACAAAATATGGCGTACGCCAGCAAGTCTCAAACTTTCCTCATGGAAGTCTCCAACTTGTCTCTTTTCCTTTAAAAAAACGAATCATTTGTGAGCAAAAAAGACAACGTCGCGACCTTCTTGCAACAGGTGCGGACTGTATGAGAAGAGTCTGAGACTCCGTATCAGAGCCTCATTTTGCTACACGTTAGAAATTTTTCGTGACGAGTTCATGAACCATGTGACCAAAATGCGTTGCCGCAATTGTAGTGAGACAAATTTGCTTTTCAGTCGCTTTCTATCACACCTATAGTGTGATCACCCTCTAACAACCTTCTGAGGTATACACACTGTTCATGTACACACCACAACCTCTTCACTACAGCCACTTCAGCATTTCTTTTCAATATTTTTGTGTTTATCCCTCTGTATATATATATATATATATATATATATATATTTTTTCATCTTCTCCTTGTTGTTGTTGGGGTTTTTTCCCTCATCTGTCGTGTCTTGTCTTGAGGTCTAAATATCATCCAACATGTTGTTTATGCTCATTCATTCATTTTCCATAACCACTTCACCACTATGGTTACTCTGGGCCTTGGGCAGGAATATAGACCGGATTGGATGCCAGACCATCAAACAAGCACCATGAGGACACTTATTCACACACTCATTCAGGGAAATTTAGCATAGCCAATCCATCTATAATTGGATTGGGAAGTGGGAAAAAACCAAAGAACCCAGAGGAAACCCTCACAAACAGCGTGAAACAGACGGCAGTCGAAACTACCACATTACCATGCCAAGCGTACTGTGGAAACCTCTTCCATTACAGCCACTCGTGTTACATTGAATGCCACTAGAACTTAATTCTTGGTTTGGTCCTTTGTAAATTACCAGAGTAGATGAAATGAGGGATAAAGTTTAGTAAAGGCTTGTTCGTAATCATTACGGGAAACCTCGGCACTTACTGCCAGGTGATGGTGGCACCATGTTGGAGCCAGTGCTACTTTTATATCCTGTGGGTTCCGTTATTGTTGAGGTTTTCCTGAGTAGCCTCCATGCTGCATCTCAGGATCACAGTTGTTTGTTAAATTAATAAATTAGCTTAGCGTTAAGCTACCTCAAACGACTTGATTCCTTTTTCATCTCAGAAGCTGAGTTCTTAAACACCAAACGTCTACATTAGAGCACAGAAGGCCAAAAGTACATGCTATTATGATGCACTACATCCTGGTATGGCTGGATACAAAGCCGTCTCACCTTGCAGCACTTCTGCAAAATCTCAAGACAGCTTTACTCTAATATGGTGTTTTATGCACCTGATGTTTTATTGGAATAGCGGAAACCACTGGAAATAGTCAACGGAGTCGTGAATGCTTTGTATTGTTCATTATCCACTCAGACATTTTGAAGAACCACCCAAAAATGTCCACGAAATATCCAGAAAATATTATATACAGCACTGTCTTAAATTCCTTCATCTCAGTATATGCAGCTTGTTCTCTTTTTTCTCTCCCACACACTCCCTGTGTATTGCACTCCCTCTTCCTCTGCCTGCTTTCTTGGTCTCTTGCTTTTTCACATCAGAAATCTGAGATTCAAACAACAAAACCTGCAGCCCCTGAACAGACAGGCATCAGAGACAGAGCTGTAAAATCGCTCACTTTTTTTTTTTTATCCTGCTGAAGAGGAAACATTTTTTATCAGGTGTGTATGTACAAGGCAACCCAATAAAACCTCCTACATTTCAAAGGAAATTAATTTGGTTATTACTTTCATACATTAAACTTAATTCAACACAGTTTTTATTCATCATGCTTAAAGACGATCCTCCAAATGATGGCCGTCATCGTTTATACACTCTTGGAGGTGATTCCTGGAGGCTGCCATGGCTCGGCTCGGCAGGTCGTGTCAGGTGGAACAGCGGGGATCTCATGCTGAATAGCAACCTTAAGGGCTTCAAAAGTTTGGGGTGGATGAGTATACACTTGGGATTTAAGGTACAGGCCACCTGGCACCACCACGCAACAAGATCACCTGATCCAGAAACATTTCTCTCAGCACTTCCAGTGATTTTCGAGCTGGGTGTGCCTTAGCTCCATCTTACTGATACCACAAATAGAGCTATTTAGGATCAAAGGTGTTCAAGTTGGGGTTGGGCCACTGACAGACCTTAGCACCACCTCTCCTGCCTCACTGTTTCATGTGTGCAAAAAATAATTTGATTTTAATTAATTATATATCGTTTTACTTACCTCTGAAATATGGGAGGTTTTATTGGGTCACCTGTATATATTCATTCATTCATTTATTCATTCATTCATTTTCTAAACCACTTAATCCTAATTAGGGTCGCAGGGAGGCTGGCGCCCATCTCAGCGGACTCTGGGCAAAGGCGGGGTTTATCCTGGACAGCTCACCAAAGCCATTGCAGGGCTCACACACGTACAACCATTCACACTCACACCTAGGGGCGATCTGGAGCGGCCAACCAGCCTACTGTGCATGTTTTTGGATACTGGGAGGAAACCGGAGTACCTGGAGGAAACCCACACAAGCACGGAGAGAACATGCAAAGTCCACACAGAAACGCCCCGGGTATGGGAAACAGAGCTGGGACCTTCTTGCTGTGAGGCGAACGTGCGAACCACTGCACCACCATGCCAAGTTTATAGTTGATGTAGTACTATATCACTACAGTACAAGATTATTTATTATTTAATGTGATTTTTGGAAGCTGCAGTATTTTTTTAATAGTGGTAGACAACCCTGTGCCTATATAAACGCATAAAAAAAAAGAGAGAGAAAAAAAAAAAACGGCATTCCTCTTAAATGTAATTACATAAATGGGGTGATTCTGCGTAACTGACTCAGAAGCCTGAAGGCATTTTGGATGAGCGTTGAGGGTGAACAGTTCAGAAAATCAGCTGACACTCGCCTGATTCTGCTCTACATTCTTACCCATTGTGACACAAAGCTGGAGCGGTGGCACGGCATGGGAGTGACGTGGGGTGGTGTGTGAGCTTAATTTGCCCCACTCTTGCCATAAAGCATGCAGAATACAAAAGAGGAGGACGGCACCGGGCCTCATTAGTAGATCCAACCCTATCGATCATCTCCATTTATCATGCTCTCAATTAGACGGCACACATCGCATGCATGTACATCGACGTAATAGATATGGGCAATTATAAAATCACCATTGAGGTTTGTCGCTAAAAATACAAAATTACTTAACACACAACCCCCCCCCACACACACACACACTTCCCCCTCCCCGTGTTGAATCCTGCTGTCTTTGTTGCTGCTGGGATACATGATATAGTTTCTACCTCATTTTTAATAGACAATTGTCCTAAGCTGGTTTTGCAACTTGTGGTGTGTTTTAATTTGCGTTGTTGCGTCTTTGACATTTGGAGAGGGAAAGTGCGTTCAAACTGACAAGTAAAAAAGCGTGCGGTGCACTATGAAGACCTGGATTCTGCACTCAAAATGCTCAGCATATTCACTGTTCAGTGCTGCACACTTCCCACCCTCCACGTTCACCATGTTTACTTTATAACAGGAGGACAGAGATGAACCTATTCTCACATCACGTGAAGTATCTGCACAGTCGAGGAAAATTCACTAAAAAGCTGACAAATTAGCTGACAAAAAAACACAAATACACATTTTTTTTCATGGTCAAATGTTGAGATCATCATTTCCGCTAAGTGACATAATCGTTTTAAGACAATACTACTTCCATGAGAAAAAAGTGGCAGAGCTAGTAAACAAAAGCAGGGTAACTCAGACAGTACCACCGCTCGGCTTGGTAAACTAGCAAACATAGAATCCACTTTCACCAGTCTTTAATTTGAAATCAAACCCTAACTTATTAAAAGCTTGCATGCATAGTTTACATCTGTTTCTATTAAAACACACTGATCCTTTACCGCAGTATTCTTTTCTTTCATATGTGCAATCGGATTAATTCCTAATTAGGGTCGCAGGGAGGCTGGCACCCATCTCAGCCGACTCTGGGCGAGGGCGGGGTACACCCTGGACAGCTCGCCAGGCCATCGCAGGGCCATCAGTCACGCAACCATTCGCACTCACACTATTTGGGTCTATTCTAATTTTAAAATATAGTTATATTTGAATTGTTTGTTTAATATCTGCATACTGTTATTATTGCCAATAACTTGCCATACATATAAACTGATAAATTCACGCCTCAGTCTCATGAGAGTAAGAGCGGCAGTGTTTACAAACTGGCTAATGCAAACTATTGAATAGATTTTAGCAGGTTGCAACTTTGAAAATGTAAGCAAAAACCACCTGATTATTAAAATATACATGTATGTTCATGTGTAACAGGAGAGTTTGGAAGGCTCGCCCTTGATTCCACGTTAAGTAATGATTCTGATCAACACGTCGATTTGAATAAGCTGTGTTGCGCACCCTCACCTTGGCGCACTCCTTGCTGGGCATGCTGGGGCCTGTAGTTGTTGTCTGCAAATTCAGAATTAGTAACTTGTGCCCCAGGACAAGGTGAACCGAGCATGGGAAAGCACGGGATGAGGTGTAATAACTGCCCTGTCAAAATTCATGCAAAGTACAAGCGCATAAAGCACATCGCAAACTCGACGGAAGTATTCTAAGGGACACAGCATTGGAGTCGAATGTGATCTAAGTGGGTTCCAAACAAATGAAGATGCACAAAAATGTGTAAAGACACTCACCTCTTACTAATATTTAAACTAATTCTTCATATACTGTATGATACAAACTTTTACAAAAAAGCCGGGATACTGGATCACAGACTAAATGGCAAATATTTACTAAAGAATGAGGATGGTGAGAAAGATTTCTAGAATTTTTTTTAAAGGAAGAAACTTTCATGGTGCTTGTTAAGAATTAATAATTCTTTTTATTTATTTATTTTTTTAATATTACCACCACTCTTACTATTAAAAATTCATTAAAAAAAAGCAGAAGTGCAGAGAGAGTCAGGAAAGGGTTCATGCTTTAAACCCAGTATTAAAGTTAAATTCATGACCCGAAGGTATCATAAAATGGAGCGTATCATTTTAATTATACACAAATTATCCTACAGAAGATTGTCATACTTTATACAGGGTTCCTCAAGGACTATTTGGATGGTTTATGGTTCTTGATGTTTGAAGACGTTCTATAGAAACCATTTCTGAAGAGGTTCATTTGGTTCCTCGGTGGGACCATTTACATTTATGGATGGAGACATTTTATGGCAGCCAATCAGAAGGGTCCACTGGTGTCCCTTGCATTTGTAAATAAGACACACTGGATACAAAGCTAGCAGTACTGTGGGA